>SDVV010007700.1:0-17623 GCA_016164225.1 Gammarus roeselii | reverse complement strand
TATACATATTTATATATACGTAGTCAGATTTTCATGACGAAATAAAGTAGTGCCAGGCTGGAAAGAGACTTTGTGAATAAAGTTTAGTGTTATAAGTAGTCCGGCTGTCATATAGCGAGGAGTAAACTTGTGGAAACAGAGGGTAAATCTCAATTGGATGAAGGGTGTAAAGTGTTGGGTGCACTAAAGACTGTTGTTTGCTGTAGGACATTTGACATGGAAGAAGCGAGAAGGCTGTATGAGCGGGTAGTTGTCACCACTCTGTACCTCGAGGCTGAGACCTGGGGGAAGAGAGCGGAAGAGAAAATGGTGGAGTTTTCGAGATGAAGTGTTTTAGTGGCAAGGTCGGAGTTACACTGAGGGATAGAATCAATGTCTTTGTTCGAATTTGAACGTGGATGGTGAGAAAATCAGAGGGAAGAGAAGATTCACGTGTTCTGACACGTGAGTCTCCTCTGACTCATGTGTCCAATACCAAAGTCTCGGACTCATGGTGAAGACGGATAAGCGAGATGGTGAAAACAGTGGATAAATCGGAGGTGAGTAGGCGTAGGCCGAGATGAAAATCGATTTTTTTGTGGATTGATGACGTGTAGCAGGCTTTAGTGAGGTAAGACATCAGAGTTGAGATAGCGAGAGAACGTGCAATATTCAGGCGTAAAAGGCGAATAGCTGTAAATGTGTGTGTTTTGAAACGGTCATGAAGAAGCAGCCGTCTTCTGCGTCTCGTTGGAAAAAACGGATAAAACGTGTGTGGGGGATACCAGACAACTTTAACGCAGCAGGGGTAAACCAGTAAAAGCTTCTGGGTCCTGCTACTGATCCCGATCTTTCCATTGAGAGTTCCGGGGGCTGTGACAGGACGAAACTTGCAACCGCTATGTAGCTCAGTTTTCGTATGTGTGTGATTGCCTTAGATGAGTGTGCGGCGCATCTTGTCGTCGGTCTCCACTCCGTGGGGATACGGCCACGCGTCAGCATCTAGGAATTATTTTGCAGAAGACCACTTATTGTTGCCGGTGTTATTCACTTAACAGATTATTATTATGACACGGTTGGTAAAGAACCTGGAGGGTGAGGAAAATGGAGGAATGCGTATATTCACGTGTTCTGAGGTGGTTCGGACACATGGTGATCATGGATGAAATAGATTGGTGAAGAGGGTGACGGATGCAAAGGTGTGAGCCTAGAGGAGACCTACGTTTGGGTTAATGGATGACGCGAAATTGGCATTAAAGTGGAGAAATGCCAGTTTGGAGTTTGGGAGAGATTGGTCATGTGATCAGTAAGCGACTCGGTGAGAACTGTGTGGTGTGGGTGAGTGTGGTCGCAGCCATCCCCATGCAGGCAGGGTGTGCGTGTGCTGCTGGGTCACTACGGGCCGTCGATTTTGAATTGATTTAGAGACATCTGACACTCGTAGATACTGGTCCGACGGAGAACAGAGGAAGACATATAACCCGTTACACGAACTGACGCTTACCATAGGTCCAACAGTCCAAACTTCTCTCCGCAATCGTTTCTATTTGTTTCTTAGCAATATGCTAGTTCATAAAAAAATGCAGCTTCACAAAACAATGTATGACTTTAAATAGATTGATCGATATCAACAGATGATTATATAAACGTGCATATAATAAGCATGAACATGTGAAATTAGTTTTGAATTAGGGTGATATAAGGCATAATAACTTTCGACCGTTGATCGACGGAGCTGTAATGGGGTATGAGATCAGAAACCATCAATTTGTTTTGAGTTCTAATGAATATATTAAGTTTCTATCTCATCAAGGCTGCAGTTTTTATTTTAAGTGGTTATAAAGAAAATGTTCGTATAGACACTGTTTCTATATCCTGTTGTCATGTTAATTTGCCTCACCGTGATTCTAAACTTCTTCCTTCTGTTTCCTCTCGAGGCCTTCTTTCGAGTCAGTTGCCTTCGACATCGCCACTTACTGAGTCAGTCTGTTGTTTATTGTTATTTGTAGTAATTGACGATAATATCAAACTACATGGCAGGAGATCTGAAACGAGTTGCATCTACCGAAACAGAACAGACCGAAATATAGACTGTTTTTTATACTAGCGAACAGCAATGCAACTCATACGGACAATGAAAAATGTTCATCGTCACACGTAAAAGAGAGCAGCGATCACGGCAAATCAAAGCTCTCGTGCATGAAATGACCGGTAATATTTGGGCCATCATTTACCAATCCCACTTTCGTCACGATTGCCAATTGGCTAACGCTAATGCATGCAATTAAATCAAATTACACTATTAGTTTCTAGCATTTGCTTATATCTTTGATACCTGAAGTCAATAATTGCTCGTATGGGAAATGAGTATGCAGCCACTTAAATAATGATCAAGCAACACTGTTAGAGTC
Organism: Gammarus roeselii; assembly: GCA_016164225.1. Lineage (NCBI taxonomy): Eukaryota > Metazoa > Arthropoda > Malacostraca > Amphipoda > Gammaridae > Gammarus > Gammarus roeselii. Next base: position 15,233 of record SDVV010007700.1, on the reverse strand, counting down.
ATATAACACGAACACAGAGTAGCATTGTTTTTAATTAGTGTATGCCGCAGATCTCTTGGCTGGGAATACATGTTACGTGATAAAAAAAATTATCAATTGAATGATCAGAAAATCGTATTCCTATTTAGCATATGAATAAAACTTTAAGGATTGCAGTAAGAAAATACCGTCCTGAACAAAAAATGGTTTGCACAAAAAACTGGTTAATTTTACCTGAAATAAATACTAAAATGGGAGAGCGATAAAAGTGAAAGAAAAAAAAAAGTAGATGATGACTCATTGATGTCAATGCCGGAAACTAGTCAGGTCACACTTGGCTGACCGTCAAGAGGCATGCATTTAAATATGATATACAGTATTGAATAATGCAGCACTAGTAAATCCTCATACCGTTCAGCATAAAGGTATCGCTTGCCCAATTAATTACTTATCACATGCAGTAATTGTAGATTTGTAAATGTTAATATGTAAATTGGATTTTTTTTCATGGATTTCATCCAACTAAGTCAACGACACCATATACTTTCTGAAACACATCCGCATTCCAACCTAATCAATGAACAATAAAGCATATTCATTTACTTCGTTGGTCCCAACGCGGATCAAAATTGTTTTATCAGAAACACAAATTTTCACTGAGCTCCAGCGACAACCTGGCGCCGCCCCCTGTTGAAACTGGAACAATATTTAGATGAACATGTCCCGCGAACTGCAATATTGACGATACCTCCATCAGGACAACCTCGGCCAGAGAAAGAGTTTTCGCTGCTTGGGGATTTGCATGGAAGACGGCCGTTAGTGATGGACAGGACACTGTCTGAAAGTGGTGTATGTTGCAGCTATATAATGCCAAAGGAGACCGCACAAATTAAAATGTTGGTGTACGATTAATTAGTTGAAGAGATATTGTCGATTCTTCTTCCCATAACCAACATTTTGACAACATGATTCAACATGTTTATTCATACCTTCCAGAAAGAGCTGGACGGGCGTCTTTCTTCCGAGTGGATGTTGAATGGTATTCAACATACTCTTGCAAATGTTTTGATGAATTTACAATCTATATTTGTAATACTTGAATTATGTGTATTGAGGTAATAGTGCCCTCGTACACATTAACAATTACAGTTGTATGAAGGTCTAATCCATAGGCAATTCCTTTCTAGTTTGATTTGAATGTTCTCGAGACTTATTTCGAGATTTCAATCATGACTGGTCAGTATAGAATAATGATATCTTGTTCTAAAGCTCGGACTCAATACATTTATATTGATGAACAATATGAATTGACATCAGACATTCGCGAACCAAAATCATCGCAGTGTTCCATATTTACATAACATCGATGGTGTGATGTTTTACATCATTGTAGAAGAAAATATACTGGAAACTAATTCAAGTGGGACGGAAATACCCAAAACGATAACAAGCGATCCTAGTGGGAGTAACAAAACACTGAATTACTTTCCGTATATAAACTATGAAGACTGCAATCACATTACAATCTTCTCGGAGTCAATATGTAGAGATTTAATCTAGTAGCACTTCTCACAAAACAGTGTTTCCAGGGTTGGTTCCAATTTTTTCATCAATATACTGCATCATAATGATAACATAATGCTTTCAAATAAACTTAATTTTAGTTAGTAATCATTCCAATGAAGCCTAATCATGTTTTTCATGTGAGGCTAATGTTTGCTTGCGCTTGTTATGGAATCGTTTACTGACTTCAAATTCCTCATCTTCATTAATATCTTGCACTGAGTGTTTGCGAATTGGCAAATTAAAGTACTTGTCCTCTACCATGAGATTCTGTAATACATTATACACGATGAATTGACGAGTTGTATCGTGTCAGCATTATTGTTCAGATATAAAAAGTTGGCAGAAGATAATTGGGTCGTAATTGTTCTATAATAGGCTTGGAGACATCCCCGGGAAAAATTATTAATTCTATCATATAAAATATTTTTGTCCATTACAGAAATGATTTAAAAAACATATAATAGGACGAGTGACAAGTATTTCCTCATGGTCATTTAGAATAAACACAATATCAGTGAGCATCCTTTCATTTGAAAAAATGTATTATTGAGCACAAAATCATTTTCAACTGAATCTTTTTCAGATGTGTCATCCCACGATGTTACAAAATGAGCAATATTAAAAATTATATACGTTACATTTGATGTTGGGAACTACATAGCTCCTGTTTTATGCTACATCACTTGTTTCGAATACTTATTTGCCCGCCGTAAGTGATAGACCATTACATACATTCTACAGAAGCACAAGCAGAGAAATTCACAATGACGATATGTAACAAAATAAATGAGAATGCAATCAACATTCATAGTTGACTAAATATAGTTTCTCTGTAGGTTACCTGGGCTCGACTTTATTCAAGCATTTTATTCCAAAAACAATGTAACCAATCAACTAAAATTCGACGGGGCAAGTTATCATAGAGCACGCAAAATAAACAATATTTTCTAGGTTTTTATGTTCCTTAGGACGGGAATTGATGCATCACTCTGAATTACATCATTGACACAGTTTGTCATCGCTCGTTCTTTTTTTTGCGTCTATTTCAGGGGGATAGAGGCATGCGAAAAAATTTACTCTCATATGAAAATTGCAAGGAATTGATTCTTCCGTGTTGACAATCCAGCTGAATTCACTAACATATTAGAACTCTACACAACCTAAATCTGGGTAAACGAGTTTTGTTCACCCTGCCAGATGGTGCAAGGTGAATATTTCGGTCGTAACTTTACTACAACTGATGATAACACGATAAATATTATTATTGAGAATATTGTTCCTGAGACCTGCAAAATTGTTCTTGAGACCTGCTCTTAACAGCGCATTTCCTGTTTTTACTACTATTAGAATTAGGATCGAAATAGTAATCCCAATAATATCGAATTGTTCGAAATTCGGCATTCGTCTTCACTTTGACTTCTAAATCACTCGTGAGTTATGGCGCCGATATTTGCACAATCGTACAATTTCGTCACTTTGCTCATTAATTGTTATCGTTCATGAACTTAGCGTTCAATTCAAATGATACTAACAGAAAACATTCTGGAACTGGTTAATTTACTTATTTCGCTCATGCAAGGTCTCATTCGGAGTGTTTTTTAAAGATATTGTTTATTGCATGGTTTGTCGTCCAAAAAATCACGGGATACGGCTGGAACTGTTTTGCTTTCCGTTGTGATAACATAAACGGTTATGGACTTTTCTGAAAATTGTTCGGTATTATAAACAAACAAATTTTGTTGAGGGGATCAAAATCGATTAACAAACTCGTTTGGGGTGTATTCAACGTTTTAAGGCCGTTCCTACAGTTTCTAACGGGAGCAATACTTGGCAATGTTGGCCTGTTACGGTGACTCTGGCGCTGTAATTGGGATACTAATGGAACTATCAGTTCTAATTATTGACTACAAAGACGCTCGCCGCTTTCATGTTCTCCAATGAACATAAGTTGGGGCAGATCTAATGTTTTGGTAGGCAGTTTTACGTTATTATATTTGATTGCAGTTCATTAATGAAAATAAGTTTCATAGTTTTTGACTGATCATGCAATTGTTATATCGTCCTGGGCTACAATAAACTACGGACGCCTTCAATAAGAACGTTAACCGTGATCTTGAGTTGTTAACATCATGTCTTGTCGAAAATATCATGAAGTCTTTCATTTGAGATCATTTCCTGTAATGACATGAAATGTGATCACAATTCACGATAATGGAGAAAGGGAAGAGATTGGAAAAACCAGAAAAGGGCTACTTTATAAATTCAGGGTCTCCTGCAGGATGTCGCGGATGTAGATAAAGCGACTAAGAAAATGGTGACTGGCATTATGACTTCAACCACTGACGAGGTCTTAGCGTGTTCTGGTTTAGAACAATGGAACGCTAGTTTACATGAGCTTCAAGTAGACATTTCTGGAGGTGTTCTTTGTTTTTTAGAAATGGGTACAATCATAAATGCTTCCATGTTCAAGGTTAGTGAAGAATGAACAAGTCGTTCATCATACGAAAATCTATATTTTAGCATTGCATAACAATTTCAGTGAATTGTGTAATCAAAGGTAAATGATATCCGCAGGTTATATGTTAATAAGTAACAAGGCAGTACATTTCATTCCCATTCCAGAGAAATGATAGCAGCTACCTGCTGCTAGCACAACTACTACTGAGCCTTCATTCGATCAGGAATAATTGATGTCTTGATGAAAAGGATACTGATTAAAGTTTTAGAACACCTCTAATCATCTCGTGGCTCCATCCAAATCCAAATTCACTGTTTCTTAAAGTGTTCATTTTTTTTATGGATTCTCGCTCATTTCTTCTCCTAACTCCTCCTATCATACCGCATAACATCATCGTAGTCGTTCTTAGCCCGGAGACCCGGGTCATTTAAATTCAAGTCTTTGGAGTTTCGAGTGCAAATAAAAAGATCACCTAAAGCTAAGAGACGCTGTTGTTTCAAGGCAGGACTATCCGAGCTGGGTTTTGTTATCATGCTCTTAAAAAACTCCTCCTATTTGCCGTTGGGTTGGAGGACTGGAGACGGTTGAACCGCGTAGCAACATATAATAGAGCTCGCCCTATGGTTATGAAGGGGCAGGTTTGTAATTTAATTTAACGAGCCCTCAGTGGGATGGTGTTTAGATATGTGCTACCTCATCGACTATAAAAGTACTTCAGGAAAAAAAATAACTCGACTGCTAGATCACCGTTGCCCCCAAAAAAATGTATTGGGCTGAAGTGTATTTCTTGTAAATAAAATCTGAACCAATTAGGTCGGTCATTTTACGCTTCTGCAGTAAGGTATCCGTTAACCCAAGAATTGCCGAACACTTGGGATTGTCCTTATATTTGTTTATTCTTTTATATAGGCTATTGGTAACAAACGTCAAAACCGTGCAAATAAATATTAAAACCGTCCTATCGAATTTTCTACATCCAATGTGGTGTCATAAACAAGTGGACGTAGCAATGTAAATCCTATAAACTAAATGGAAATAACAAAAAGGCCGAATCAAAGAAGAAGAAAGGATGTTAAGCCAAAAACTCCGTCTTCTGAGAACTCCTTGTACCTTCCCAACGGAATTATTCAAATTGGGCAGAGTATTTATTACATGATTGATTCTAGTGATTTTTCCGCGGGAAACATTTTTTTATGCTTTGTTTCTGTCAAATCATTCTAAATTCTGATCTTCACGGCTCAGATATAGTGTGATGAAATAGAGGAACTACAAAATGAGCCTAAATATAATGAGATAATTACCAAGGCGAGCTCATCGTTAGTGAAGATTATTTGAACGACAAGAGTTTAAAAGAGGGCACTTCCTGACAGCAATTAACGAACCAGTAGAAGATGTCTTCCTTGAACAGCATGGCTTTGAAATACGTTCTTGTACGATGATCGTTTCTGGGAATGAATTCATTTCTGAAAACACATCCTCATTTTTAGTAAAATAATTTATCACAATTTGTAAGATTTTGTTAACTTCATTTGTCGTATAAATGAAACGATCAACTATTTTATTTTGATGTGAATTCGATTCGACTCGTTTGAACATTCCTCTAGTTGATGATTACAGAAGATCTGGACCGACATGGTAATCGTCGCATTGCAGTGACGGAAGCATAAACACCATCTAGAGAGGATCACTGGAGATGTTAGCTAAGGGATTTTTGAATGAACATCGATCGGACTGCGTCGGTGTCTCGTGATAGCAACGACTTCTGATAACTTTCCGGGAAAATATATCTGCAAATAACATTGCATATCATTTGAACCATTGCAGTCTAAGAAAATTTTCATCTTTGAATAATTCCCTATCTTTTTTCCGGTTGCATCTGTTATTATTTATGAAATTACAATAATTATTTTTGTTTCATACCTAAAATGATCTGTATTTTAATTTCACGATACAGTAGTGTTCAATTAAATCAAATTGAACACCATCCTGTAAAATATTATTTGCATAACAGAACATAGCAAGTAATCTGTTTATCAAAAATTATTGTCCAGCTGTATCAATGATCACTCATTTATTTCAATTACGATTATTTCTGTATCATATACGAACTCCATGCCTTAGTTAATATTCTACTTCTGTAACTTAAAATTATTTTTTCGCCTCCGTTGAGTCAGCAAGGAACATCATGACTCAGATCCCATTTCAGGAGCAGCCCGAGCTAGTGTTGGTGAAAAGTTCTCTTCCACGCATAAACGGTTGCCAGGGTTGATGAAGCATAGGAAGCACCGTCAAGGCCTACCTGTAGTGTACCGAGGAGGTAGGAGCGCGGTGCCTCATTGTTGCTAAATTATGTGCAAATGCAATATTTGTTATGAGGCCTCACTCCCGTTAGGCTTCAACCCCCCCCCCCCCTCTACGCCGTTTTTGAGGTGATAGTGTTCATTAATGTTAATATTGTTAATCCTTTCCAACATTTTTTCCCGGAGATGCTCAGGGATGATGCATTATAATATTAATGAGTTGTTCACACCTCGGTTTTTATGAATTTGCTTAACGAGTCGTTATTCAGCCCATGTCAACACTGCAGCGACGTAGTTTGAATGTACCGTGATGGTGTGCTACTTCTTCATGATGTGTTGTACGTTGTATTGTTCTATTTAGATCATTTAAATGTTAGTGACGTTATATAAGATAATGAATTGCTTCGTTACATTTTTTGTTTAATAAAAAACACTGATTGAATGATATTTTCTAAAAATGAATCGCATTGTTAAAAGCAAAACACTAACTCTCGCAAAACCTTCTCCCAAGAGGAGTTCATTATCAGGAAAATACCATTTTCAATTCAATTTAAATGTAGAAAACTATCTTTTCAACCTGGCGATAATCACAAAAGTTGTACAGGTTTAATTGCTTCTTGCAAACATAATCTGTTGGCGATTTTTTTTTCATGAACAGATTGTTGTTTCCATTGTCCCATAACTGACACTGCTTATCTTGATATTTAGTACCTAAAAAAAGAAACACAAAGAAAAATAAATGTGACTCAATTGTTAAATTATATCAAAAGAAAGAACGGTTGTTTTTCTATCTTCCGAAAATCATTTGACAAAGATTTTTTCACTATTAAGATTACAGAATAAAGAGTGTAGATATTAATGAGGTCACTGGGCTCTTGGGTGGGATGGAAATATTTTGCTTACTTCATCTGGTCTAGCAATAAAGTATTAAAAGTGGTGGGAAAAATGAGTCCCAGCTTCTGACCACGACGGAAAAAGTATTCACGTTGGAGAGGTACAATAAGTTCTGTCCAAGAGGAGCCATGTCCATCATTTTGGCAAACGCGGATCATTTACTGGAGCAGCTGCAGAGTTCGAGTGGAAGTGACGTTGGGCAGGGGGATGGAAATAATATCAATAAAAAAAAACGAATAAAATGTTTTTGGGGAATTTCAAATTTCACTGACAAGCATTTCTTCCATACTATTATCACTTTCTACAGGCACATCACTTTGCTTTCCGTTCATTTTGTTGAATGATGTTTGTGTTCAGTGCACGCCTCGTTCTTCATATGTATACACTCATATTCCGTTTCTTTTCACCCTAATTACCTAGAGAAAGATTAATCACGTACACTGCGTTTCAATCCGACCTTCCATCTTATCGAAACAAGATTTCCTCCTGTTTTCCAGCAAGAATATTTACATACAGTATTTTTCAATTTGCATGGTCATTGACAAGCTGTCTACTTACCCTCAGCATTCATATATAAATAAAAAAGTAATATCAAAAGTTTTACGTTAATGAGTAGTATCATACAAAATTAGAGGTTTAATGCATGTAATGATAAAAATATGTTGCATATTGTTATCCTTACATGCATTAGAATACTTACGCAAAGGTTACTGAACGAGGTTTTCTTACGAGGACCGTTCGTAAGTTTGTGGTCAGCGACGTTACAGGCTAACAAATTAGGGTTATACAGGAGTGTCCTCAATATAATAAGAGGTAATACTAATAAATGCTTTATATCGTTGATGTTAAGATAGCCAGAGATAAGTCTAAGAGGACGACATTGCTATTACTCAGTAGTTGGTAAGACTCTTATCCTGATCGATTCCTTCTATTTAGAGGATAGGGAGGCGTCTCTGCCTCCCAATCTGCTGTTTGAAAAAAATGAATGGATTCCATCGATGTTTTATTACGGTATTCGTTCGTATTCGAGTCAAGAACATCGATATGTGTACTGATTAGAAAAAACAATTATTGCAAACGCTACATCGTTAATAATATCCATTTAGACTTATACCATTTTATTTAAAACCGTCTTGCAACATTCGTTTAAAATAATAAACCAATACTCGTTTACGGTGTTCGTTCAGCACATGGTGACTAACATGCTATAGTCGTTACGAAAACATTGCGATTTATAATGACGGAAATGAGCTTAATGCCGGAAGCGTTTATTTTTCGGCGGCTGGAATAATAAGCGGCTGAGTCTGCTAGGAGGAATTTATGCACTATTGGGCCCACCAGAGGAAATCAAAAAGCAAACTATAAGTTCTTGCGAACGACAGTGAGAGTTTTCCATTCCATGGAAATGGCAGAGCAGCTCTGAGGAAAAACTTATTGATTATGATGCAGCAAATAGGTGGGCTTGTTGCTTCCTTGGTGTACACTGGAAATAATTTCCTCGACGATTTTTTTTATGGATATTGAATTAGGAGCACCCAAATCTGAAAGTAATAACGCCAACATAAAACAAATTGGTATATATTATATCACTGTAGGGAGCGCATCTCGAAGATATAAATTAATGTATCATAGTTGTATGGTGATGACATAGTTTTTTATGAGTGCTTGAACAGTACTTCAGTGAATGTTTAATGTACAAGAGCTGGATCAATCCCCTCCTGTTGCAACAATCCTGACGTGTATGCAAAATAAACTTGTGAAATGTGGCGCTTGTTAAAAAAATGGGGCATGCTGATTACTAAAATGTGCAACCACACACACATGAGGAACGAGAACGTTGGTCCGGTAGTCTAATACCATTGGCATGCTTTTTCACTTGGTGAAAACCAAATAAGAAAAACAAACATTTAAGTTTAACCATGATGTCATGACCAGGTGAAGATTCCGATTGTTTTCGTTTATTTAATTTATGGTAAAACAGCCTTCTGCCTTGTGATGCTCTACCGAATGCCCAACCCTTCTTACCAGAGCCTGTGATCAGAGGCAACTTCAGAAGCCTTAATGGCTGCCGAGATTAGAGAGCCAGCGTTGTTAGAGATCGATGGGAAACCACTCGGCGACAAGGGCAGCCCCCAGGGCGTGGAACACATGAGGTTTGAGTTATCAACAAGGACGCCGAGTTGACGTTAACATAGAGCAGCTCAACCAGTCGAAAAGAAAATGAAGTCGATGATGGATAGCTTTGCGTTCATTATTTGAAATTCAACGATTTCACGATCCTCATCATGTGAAGATTTTAAAGACTTTTCCATTTTTGGGTTACGACGCATGTATTTGATAGAGAAACGATTGACACTACTTATTGATTTGCTTCATAGTTTTGGTATGTTATGTGCGCTGAGAGCCACCTTCGTTAGTGGGAAATCAGAAAAATAATATTTCATAGCTTCTGCACCCTAATTTCAGATTATAAGAATCTCCAATTATCCAAGTATCCAAGGATCAAAGTTTTCCAACTTCGGTCTCCGATTAGTTAAGGTGATTATATTTGATGATAGGGTGATGTAGGAGCACTCATTAAAACATGCGATGCATCGTTACGTATGATAAAAAATAGCAAAAGTCTTCAAACCCTATCGTGTATTTTGGATACCTAATATTTGAGACAACATGAGAATAGGGCTGTTGGAATAAATATGAAAAACTACTACTGTGCCAACCGATCTCTATATTGTGGATATCCGAAACGCGGCATTAATTGATCATTGACTGTTTATTTCGAAAGGCAACACAAATAGCTTATGATTATTTATGAAATATTTTCTTGTACGGTTATTGTGGATCATGAAAATGACACGACAAGATCTTGTTAGCTCTGACTTATGATATATATGATTAGCTCTTGAAATTTATCAGCCTGAAGAACACATGTGACTGAATTAGACTCCAAACGCCAGAGCAGACTTATAGAAGGTGGTAACGATCACGGAAGCCTGGGCATGATCTCCAAGAGTGAGTACTGCATTGAATAAAAAGTTGAACCATCAAGAAAAAATCAAATGATAACAAAATAAGCAATACTTTCACAAACTCACAAACATTCTAATTCAATATATGAATACTTTGTCTTCCCAGTGCAATCTGTACATTTATACAAACACGAGATACAACAAATGCTTCAAGGGCATATTTATTTTTGCGACAACTACATCAATATCATCAGTTGAACGTCGTCGACCTGATTGTTCCATATTATTTTTTCAAATATTTGTAGGAATGTAAATTACTTTTCTCACAATTTGAAGCCTGAAGAGTTGCATCAGTTGTTCATAAGCTTGCGTAGTTCCTGATATTTGAAGATGATTGAAATGTCCACAATAATCTCTTTAACACGGACAATCCCTAAATAAACCATTACCAAATTGTGTTATGACGAACGTCCTTTAATGAGTATGGGATATCGTGAATACCCTCCACGGTAATTAAATTGGGCCTTGACCCCAAAAAATCTTCGGCTAAGAGCGGCTGGTAGCAATATTGATACGTGGAAACCTTTTTGCAGTTGGATACATATTTGTTCCGCCTTTTAAATACGTAGCTGTCTTTTTACGATGTATTCAAGTAGAGTAAAAAAATTCAGTATACACGAATGCGATTATAAATCACACTGAAATGATGCTTGTATTCGCAGATAAAAAGCAATTTCAATCTTCCACAAAGAATTAATATTGATTTAAGTACAACCTTGCTTCGCGAACATGACTTGCAAACATCATCCACGTCTAACTGCGTTCATTGGCAAAATTCGTTGTGGCTTACCGTATGTTTTTTTCCCAGACACAATATCAATCAGCCCAAACTATGCAGGACAATTAGCATGGTCTGGTCAAGCTGTTCTTCTTTTCCTCCCAATGCACACTAATTTGCTTTATGACTGAAGAGACGGAAATGAAGTTGGCATTGAGGTTGATTGCAAGTAGTGTGCAAAGCTGCTAGTAATGAAGTGCGAAAATATAAGGACATTGAAGTGTGCATTCCAGGGGATGGCACACTAATATTTGGGATTCGGAAGGCTCCTTAAATGCGCATCTTAAGCCAGTTTGAGAATGTGCATTGATATTAGTGATGCGGGTTGTGTTTGGGTATGAGCATTAACAAGGGGAGTAATGTTTGGACACATGATGGGGGAAACTTGTATGCCTCATTTTTTCTTCGTGTGCTGTAATTTTGTGACTATGTTCTCACTGTTTTTTGTGATTTTTTTTTCTTCATTGTAGCCATATATAAAGGTAATTGTCTCCGCTTTGTACAAGTGTGTACATGATTGTTGTTAATTGAGGCTCTTTGAATGGTATTTTAATTTTCATTGTAATTATTATTATACGTATTAAAAATATAAGTTAAACTATTATTTTTATGATTGTTTTTATTCCAGTATATATTTGTTTGTTGCGGTTGGTGTATATAAATGAGAACCAACTCTGATTAACATCAGGGGACAATTTTTTTAGAGTTCAATAATTTATGAATTATTTTCATTTCTCACTATAACAATTAAGTGCTATTAATCGACACTACTAGAAAAGAAAAATTGTATTTGGTTTCTGAATCTGTTCGTGCATTGATTTGCATTTGGCATTGTAACATAATGTTTATTACCCATCTGAAATTAAATCTTTGAAATTCATAGAAGAGATCACCAAGCTAAACAGAATTGAATGCATGGAAAAAATCCTAAATTCGTAAATCCAACACTGCCTCCTTTTACAATTTTTTTCCTTTCGCGCCAAAGAGGCATCAGTGGCCGATTTTCATATTCGAAAATTTTTCAGGTTATCCCTAGTTATATCATTTATAGCGAAATTAAATTGAACGCTTCGGTGACAACAAAAAATAATTTTTTTAAGAAAAAAATTATATCGTAATTTTGAAGGAGCTGTCTGCAAATTAATTCACAACCACACCCAACGTCTATCGCGTAATTCAAAAAATTATACCGTCATTAATGTCGCTCAGAAGAGCTTTCTTAAAGGTATCCATATTAAAAATGGGTTTGACGTCGGTTGTTGATGCAGTAATTCTTGTGTTCTTGTTTGCAGTAAATTTGTCTGAATAAAATAAATATGAATGATCCCTGACGTGTACCTGGATTACTTCAGATTTACACTGATAACGTTGATTCGCCCAACTGTTATCAATTATGGAATTAGAACACCTGAGACACAAGTTCAATTTGTGAATGTGAACACATGATTTATAACTATAAACACGTCAATATTATCAGCTATGACTTATCTCATAATAGGCCTATACCCAAGTCAATATTTTGTCCACCAACTGCTGCACCAGTGTTTGTGGTTAGCTGAATAGGGTAAATTATACGAAATTACGGTAGATTGGAGTCGTAAAATTTAGAAAATGTGTACAATCGAAACTAATAGGACAAAATCTCTTCAAACTCCAGCTAAACAGCTGGACAACCAGTATCACCACCTCTTTTTCAGGGTTGAGCAGAATAATAGGAGTCATCACTTCAATCAATCCATTCGAGATGATCATCATTAGATTAATAACTTGTATGATGTTCGGGCAAGCGATTTAATTTCTGGTGGGTTACAACAATTAAAAATGTGTCAAATCAATTGCGTTCTACAAGCTAGGAATTATATTGTCCATCGGTATCAAATACACCAGGGCTAGGCTTAGTTTAAGTTACCCTGTGGGGAGCCCAGCTTTCGCTTAAAAATATCTCAGCACACGCGTACTAGCGCCACTTCAATGCAGCTCACTAACATAACCGGACACTGTCTTATCTGCTAATAATATTTCAGTACTACAAACGCTAAAAGGATACGGATGTTTTCCCCTCGGGTTAGAAACACGTATCATTGCCCCGCGATTTGGAAATATGTACTCCTAAATTTGGTTAGGTTGAATAGGAAAGGTCCCCCGTTACGTGAAAACCAGTAGAATGGTCTCATAGTTCGGTTGGTGGAACAACTTGTGGCTGATATGACAGTTAGCGATAGCGATCTATCCTGTGCAATCCAGGTTGAAAATGACAAAATACTGAAGGGATGTTTTATACAAGGATGGCTACGGACGAATTCGCGGTTTCTGTTTACATCGCAAGCAGGACTCGATTCGCAATGAACTTTTTAATGGGAGTGCGTGGTCTATTCTTCGTCTACATATTAAGTTTTCAGGTTTTCATCATCATGAAAGGCCCTCGCACCTGATAGGTGTCCCCAGCCTCCGCAGGGCTATGCATGTCAAGACGATTACTTATGATTGTATGCAGTTCATACCAGGAAGGCTTGTAGAATTGGTTGAAAGTTTGTTGGAAATTTAGGCAACAACGGAAAACATACACATATAAAAATTGGATAGTGGAATGTGAATAAGATACTCATTACAAGATGTCACTGTTTGATGTTGTCGATGTCAACTAAAAATTATTCAAGTTTCTAGCATACAGCTGGTTCTTTTTTCGGAAATATGTATATGCAACACTACGTTCGTTAAATCTACCGCTATGATTGTTTTGGAAACCATGTAAATGGGTTTTCATTTCAAAACAACACAAAGTTTAAAAAATATGCACATGATCATTGAAGTTGCATCAATGATAATCTTTACTTGGGGTATTTGGTGATATCGTTCTCAGCGAAACTTTCTTAATATCAATAAATACACGGAATAAGTATCATTCAATGTTGTGTCCGTCAGTTTTAGATTATCTAAAATATATGTTGAAGACTTAACAGTTTTTCTATATTCATCCTCATACCTGGTAGGTGGAGAATGAGAACGGAAATTTTGATTCTCACATGTTTCTCCTAGCATGCTATACCTCTCCATTACTACTAGCTGGGTTGATGTCGTCGTTAACCGATATCGGGAAACAATCAATGGGTTTTGTGCTCTGCCGCCTGGCACTGAACCAATAGCACAGAGTAAAAAGCAGCGATGATGGTGGCAGTGGGAAGATTTGATCCAAGCTACACAATAGTTTATAGAAAGATGCTGTACAATATATGATAGGATGGTGTTGTACAGTAATTTATAAGATGGTGTTGAACAGTAATTTATATCGGCTTTGCGTGTTCGTCTCTAAATTGACGATGAGAATTTTTTTTTTCATTTCAATTAATGAACTCTGAAACAAAAAGACTCAATCTTAAATTGTTGTTCACTTCAAAACAGACAATGTATTGGAAATAAATGCAAATATTCCATGCCTAAATTAAAAATCAGCAATCTCAACCGAATAAGGTTTATTCATCATCACGAAGCCTGCCAGTTTTCAGGTGGGAAAAATAAATCATTTGTTATAATTTCTTCATAAATCAAATATTTATATCGCTCATCTAAATATGTAATGCATCATAGCCATCGCGGATACAACATTCGCTTCATAATAGGCCTTTAAGCGGATACCGACGGATGGTACAGTAGATGCTTAGTAACCTGATAGCCAACTTGGATCGCATGATTGCTATATTGTCATCCTAATCTTGATTACAGTATGTTCCAAATACATGACCGAGGCTTTTACTGTTTGATACATTCGAAAGAAATCAACTCAACATGAAAAAAAATGTTATGTCAGTTTGAATTCAGGGAAATTTACTAGTTGTCGTTACAAGGCTTGAAACTGTTTTATCACTAAAAAATACAATTTAATAGTGAACATGACTTTTGATTTCAGACGCGGTAAATAACCGTGCTAATTAGAGGAGCCCAGCGTTCGCACTAAAATTATTCCCGCACACGCGCACTATCACCACTTCACTTCACCTCACTGTCATGGCCGGACACTGTCATAACCGCTAAAAATCTTTCATCCCACGTGCTTTCTACCTAACGATGATTCAGCCCACACGCATTTTCCACCACTTCAAAATCTGCCACTGTCATATCTCCCACTGTCATTACACCGAAACAGGCGTACCAACCTAACAGTTATCACTTTAATGAAACTTCAATAAAAAAACGCTAAAAAACGGCATTACGTACCCTGCAAAAATACGTAT
>SDVV010007699.1:0-17623 GCA_016164225.1 Gammarus roeselii | reverse complement strand
TACAATTTGATTTACCTTTTTTATTTTCTTCCAGACCTGTTTTACTCTGAAGATGGTTGCAGTATAGTGACCGAAACGTTAGATTAAATGAATCCCTACATCCTGATAGCCGTTGTGTCTTTCATTTCCCGAATTGTTCTTCGAAGACTTGATAATGATGGAAAAGAGCAGTTCAGGAGGCTGGAAAAGCATTTGAAACTTAATGTGAAAATAATGGGTGATCGAAGTCTAAACATACATGATGTACTGGGAGTAAAGGTTCAAAGCTGAGAAAAACCTAATCAGGATTTGCTACACGTTTGTGAATTTTCAGTTACAAAAAAATTAGGCATGAACAATCTTGAGAACGTAGAATTTTGCATTTAAACCTACATCACGCTATGTGTTCTTGGTGACATACCAAATGATAACGTATGGTAAAGACTAGAATGACAGAGTAAATTATCTATGAATACACAGACAACGAAGTGCAGCGAATAGTTCAATGTAATTTATTATGTGATAGTAAATGTAATATCTTTCATAACAGTGCGTCGGGACAGACAGCTATAACATTTTTTTAATTTATTTATAATGTTTCATGAAGTATTTTTCCTAGCTTATCAAAGCACTAGCTTTTAATGTTAAGGTCTAACCTATAAAACGACCATCCTATACGACTCAAAGAACATTGAATTGAAGACCTGCGGGGATACCTATACACACTGATCACGCTAGAAGTGAAGAAGAGATGGAGTGAGAGACCTGCTGGGATGCCTATACACACTGATCACGCTAGAAGTGAAGAAGAGATGGAGTGAGCGACCTGCAGGGATACCTATACACAGTGATCACGGTAGAAGTGAAGAAGAGATGGAGTGAGAATCGACCAGAGTCGATGAACCGTCCGTCCCATGGGTGAGCAAATAATGACTCCCGTCAGAGCTCCGGTTCGGATTGGACCACTTAATATAATCCTATCTAAATATGAAGATTCAAATTTGACAGCACATTAAGGAACAAATCCGCAGTTATTGATAGAGCGTCGATGAAGGAACTTTTAGGAGTGGACGGAGATTCAGGGGCGTCCATCAATGGGAACCTCACTCATTTGAAATGTAAGCAACACCGAAAACATTTTTTTTACACAATTTTGCAGTACAGTTTCGGTAGATCCACTTAGAGGCTTGACGAAGGGCATTAATAGAACAGGAAAGTTGTCGGAATTTGAACTAAGGCAAGATTCCGAAAATCGATTACCGGATATATTGATACTAAATGAGAATCATCTGTAATTTAACTGAAGGACATGACGTTGATAATGATGAGTAACACTCATCCCTTACGATTTCAATGAACAGGGTGTGCACAGTTTATGCAGGTATAGATGCAAATCAACAAACTGACAAACATGACCATTAAACAATTATTTTAAAACATGGACGGTGCCTGCCTCCCACTCTTATGAAAGGATTCCATACATTTATATAATAGCCCTAGGAGTCCGTTGCAATGTTTTTATTTCTTCAATATTGACTCTGAACACGAACAGTGAGCTTCCCTCGCATCATGCGTGACCACCCACATTTTACCTCAAATGAGACGAGGCGAACAATATTTTCTAGCCGAAGTTCTAAGGAATATTATGGCGCTAGTGGCCTGATCTGGTCTCGTTAGGAGTTATCGTGGCTGCCATCACGCACGGCGCGGCTGAAGGACGCCAGGCTGGGAACGATTGCACAGCGCTACCTGATGCGGGGTCACCAGCTCGATCACCTGAGCAGCAGCAGACGCAGAGCAACGATGGTTAAAACTGAAGAACATTTCACAAGCTATGTCACATTATGGGTAAAATGAGATCAGGTTCGCATGGTCCATCAGTTCACTGTGTGTTCATACGTGTATGGTGATCGATGTTAGGATTAAGGGGCTTATCTCCACCGGAGCCTCGACGCGAGTCATCGCAAGCTCACCCGTGGGCCAGGCCAGATGACCTCGGGATAAAATATCATAATCGAAAAACACCAAACTAGACGTCAACTACTCCTACTATGCTGGATCAGGTTAGTGCAGTTGATGGGATATTTTTTAATAATTTTCAAAAGGATGACTGATCAAATTGGCTGTCGATCAATGTCCGTCTATGATCGTAACACGGGCGTCATTGTAAGGGTAATTGAATGAAACTGAACAAATACATTTATAACTGTAAACCAAAATCGAAATTTTAAAATTACTAATTAAAAATCTGATTGATGAGAAATTATCATTAGTTTACCTGTTCAAATGTTGATTAATAATTTTATTATAAGAAGCATCACAATTGACGCATCACAGCCTAATAAGGAGTTCAGGAATGCATATCCGCATTTGCGTTGATTCGACCTAATTCGTGATCAGTGATGACGACACACCAAATTAATGAGTTCAGGAATGCATGTCCGCATTTGCGTTCATCGACCTAATGCGTGATCAGTGATGACGACACACCCCATTAACGAGTTCAAGAATGCATGTCCGTAATTGCGTTCATCGGCCTAATGCGTGGTCAGTGATGACGACACACCCAATTAATGAGTTCAAGAATGCATGTCCGTAATTGCGTTCATCGACCTAATGCGTGATCAGTGATGACGACACACCCAATTAATGAGTTAAAGAATGCATGTCCGTAATTGCATTCATCGGCCTAAAGCGAGATCAGTGATGACGACACACCCAATTAATATCTCATCTCCGACAAAATTGCCGCCTTCGTAATCAAGACACAAGAGGTTGCTGGTGGCATCTACATACTGTTATAGTCTTGCTCCGAGCAGGTATCCATTAAAGTTCCAACATCCCAGTCTGTTGTTCTGAGCTTGAAGCACAGACTAGGCCCAAACGATCCAACATGCCGGCCGAAGAGAAGTTCACGCAATTATGGCTGCCGACGCACTATTATTAACAAAAAAGTTTGGCTCCCAGCGTATGAAGAGTAATACTCCTACCCTCTTCGTTTGGTAAACAGATACTCTTACCCTCTTCGTTTGGTAAACAGATACTCTTACCCTCTTCGTTTGGTAAACAGATACTCTTACCCTCTTCGTTTGGTAAACAGATACTCTTACCCTCTTCGTTTGGTAAACAGATACTTTTACCCTCTTCGTTTGGTAAACAGAATAGCATTCTTGATCGCTGAAACAATTTTTTTAAACTGAAAATGTTTCACTTGTGAACAGATTCACCAAAACAATGAGGCTAAGTTGAAACTGCCCTCGTTACGAATAGCCGTTAGTCCTAAAGACTCAAGGCCAGTGATACTGCATATTTTTTTATAAATGACATGAAAATTGATCAAAAGAAATACATATTAGTTGTATGATGTTATATAACACAGCTAACATTATTGTTTGCTCTATGCAAGCTCGTATTCAGAATAGTGTGGCGTTATGACGTAGTGTGTAAAACGGGAACCTGCAGTGGAAAGGCAGTTTAAATAGGAATTATATTGGAAACATCAAAATTATTTAGTTACAGCGAATCAATAAGAACTATGTACACACAACTTTCAACCCATGGATGAGTATATTGACTCAATGCAAGGCCAGTATACGATTGTTACATGAGCAATCTCTCGTCTCACATCACCCAACTATTTTGGTAACGTCATAAAAAATTTTTTATTCATATCTGCCTACTCTAATTTAAAACTGACATGACCAGACCAAACCTGCTCTTGTTTTGTCTCGTTCTTAGTCTAACCCTGTTATTAGATTATCAAATAATGTTTATTCGTCCCGTCGTCCTCCAAACTCTGTCATCACCAGACCAAATATGCCGTGACTGCCCTTAACCTCATCCTTGCTTTGTAATCCGTCTTTATTCTAACCTGGTTAGCATTAAACCAAACATGTCTTAGTCTTTGCAGTAATTCTAACCATGTTAGCTCAAGACCAAACACACCTTTGCCTGCCCCGTCCTCATCCTCTCCTTGCTGGCGTCCAGTCTGCAGGAGGTTACTTCCCAGTTGCGTCACGTCTTGCCATTAGAGAACGTCATCTCTTCAAATTGAAAACATGTGCTGCAATAGGAAGTAAGAAAGGTCGGCGGCCACGGAGCGATGCGGGGCAGAATACAAGGGAAGTGATTTACGAGCTGATCCAAGTCTGGGCATTTCTGTGGAAATAAAAAAATGAATTTCTTATTAAAAAGTTTAGGTATGATTTTTTTTCAGTAATGTGCTAGTTTATATACTTTTTTCATGTATCAGCATCGAGTATAAATGTACTAGGTTATATTTGTCCTGAGCTCAATAGGAGTTGCACAGTATCATTATCGACTCTATTTCAAGACAGTGACTCCGTCTAGTTCAACCAATGGTTAAAAGAAGCTGGCTTCTTCAACCACCGTCCAGCAAAATAGACCCTTGTCCAGCAAGTTTGAACTTCAACAGTTCAATCTTTCCTCCATTCAATCTCAATGATAAATGTGTTATCAGGGGGTAGTGATTCATTCAATCAGATGGTCAGGTGTCACCGATTTTTAAATGCGACAGCAAGCAATGTAAATTATTCGGTGTTACCAATGTACAGCTCATGTCTGAGGCCTGGAGCACGGTCAGGCCCGTGTACCTGTCCATTGTGTTGGGGTCCGACATGATCCATGATCACCAGAACAAAGGAAGCTGATCTTAGACACGGAAACTGCATTTGATATCAGGAGCAGTGGATCAGGAAAGGTTGATTGCAAGTTCGGTTTCTAATTTGATTAAAATGCATCACACAAGGTAATAATTGTTTCTGATAAAACTGGTGGCCTAATATTATTAACAATTAGGAATTCTTAGTAACTAAATACCTCGTTAGATGTGTGTCTTCGTAAATTGTGTCTTTAGTCCAGAAATACAACTCTTGCATTACCATTTGTGCAAATAAATCTTATATAAATACACTTGCCGTTACAAGATGATTTGCGTATGAAGTGTATTCTAACAATGATTGTTTTGTGGAGTTTTTCGTGTTGAACGGTAAGCTGGCCTGGGGCAGGCTGTAGAGTCTACTTTAGTTATCCTGCATGTTTGCCCAGCTTTATTCTAGCCCATGCCATGATTACCGCTAGCCCAGCTTTAGATAGTGTCGCAGCGTAACGACCAATTGTTCTCTACCTCTTCTACGTAGAAAAATGTCAAAAATAGTGATAATAATGCTGAGACATTTGATACCAAGTCACTTTAATATCTTCAATAATTTCAAGATGATTTTACGTGTTGCATCGACTCAATTCCATACTTGAATAGTGCTTACTTTCTACTGATTTCATCCTTTGTACTACACCATCGCGCATCATTTCTTATGATAAATCTGCTCCTTAAATTAATTCCAGATGATAATCTAATCAACATAATTTATTGTTATGATGCGCAGTTCATGCCTAGGCGTACTGTACGTATTGCGAAGTTTGAACTCCTGCTCCTTGCAATTTATGATTTCAATCTTGGAATAACTAATGATGTACTAAGAGAAACCTCAATATTTCCTGTACAGTCACTCAGCAGAAGCATTCATTCAAATAATTCCATTACAAATTGCATCATAATAATATTTGGAGCAAATGATACATGGTCAACCAATTCATTTTCAGTAAAACTGAGTAATTATACATTAATAATTATAAATCGAAGGCATAACAGAAAAATAATTGAATGCGTCAGATAAATATAGATCAAATAGAAAACATGACTTTCAATCAACAAGACTCGTCCATTGATGTTAGTCAAAAGGTAATTCTTGGAATTGAAAAGTTCATTCAATGCTTTCAACCTTCTAAACATAGAGTGGTAGTAGTAGTTGCTTCCGTTTCACACCGGAGTCCCAAAGCGAAGCTAATGTGAGCTCCCTCGTAGGGCAATTAATGAGTTTAGGCGAGTAGGTTCAACGTAGATTCAGAGTAGGTTTACTGTAGATACAGAGTCGGTTTACCGTAGTTACAAAGTAGGTTTAACGTAGATTCAGAGTAGGTTTAGCGTAGATTCAGAGTAGGTTTAACGTAGATTCAGAGTAGCTTTACCGTAGATTCAGAGAAGGTTTACCATAGATCCAAAGTAGGTTTAACGTAGATTCAGTGTAGGTTTAACGTAGATTCAGAGTTGGTTCAACTTCGATTATGAATAGGTTTAACGTAGATTTGAGAGGAGAAGCAGAGGTTCTAGGATTCAGAGGGGCCTCAATTGGGTCCTACGGTTTCTCAAGAGGGTCCCGAAAGGTCTCAAGGGGATCCCAGAGGGCCTCAGAAGGGTCCGAGTGGGTCCCCTCATATCCTCCTGGTCTTCCAAGTCCCCGGGTTCCCGAAACCCTGAGTCCCCCGAGTCCCGCGGGTCCCACAAGTACCCCTTCCCTGGGTCACCTTGTCTCAACCAACCTCGATACATATAATAATAATAACAAAGGCAAAATTTATCACTATGAAAAAAGGGCACAGAGAAATAATAGACCCCACGAAATGAGAAATAATAAAATGTTAAGGTAAAGTGTTAATGATCTATAAAATGAATAATCATTCATCCACCCCAATTCTGAGCATGGAATGCTGTCAACCATCTGAACATGGGGTTATCGGGTTAAAGGTCTACTTAACAATTGATTAAATGACAAGCTTGGGTACCCCAATGGGATTATAACGACAGGGACGATAGTAAACAAAAATATACGATATGAATTATATTAACAATTGTATTGGTATGGTTTACACTTAAACGGTGGTCCAGCCTGCGTCCAATGCTTTTCCATCGTCTTTATTTATTTTACGGTCTTAATTTATTTTACGGTGCGATTTCAAGAAAAATTGCGAAAAAAATTAAACGGAACAGTCATATGTTTACGTCGATCCCACTTGAACAATAATTAACTGCTCCCTTCCAGTAAACTCCATGGAAACCACAAGAGAGGATAAAGCACACATGGTGTTCCGAGTCATCAAATAAAATTCGCGTGGTATAACTTTGAATAAGTAAATTTGAAGTAATCTTGTCTAAATATCAATGTGATTGCATACTACTTTGTCAATTGGAGTATTTTAGGATGATAATGAACCGAAATAATTATTTTTATAAAGTACATAGTGCGAGAGGAAAATAATTTAATAATAAAGTTTTCGTGGTGGAAAAGTTGGTAGGACTGGAATTTAATTATTTTTTCAAGCATTTATTTCTTCTTGTGTATCTCTGACAGCGTGAAAAAGTTTGTGTCGCCATAAACATTCGTGTAAGGATTAAGAAATACATGTGGACTTTTTCGCAGCTGTAGCACATATGTGCTGATTCACAGCTGTAGAACATATGTGCTGTTTCACAGCTGTAGAACATGTGCTGTTTCACAGCTGTAGTACCTTTGTGCTGCTTCACACCTGTGAAACATGTGTGCTATTCCACCTCAGTAAAAAGAAAGGTGATGAAATATCATAGGCGCCTTTTTCTAATGTTGAGCCCGGATTTCTACAGCCCGTCTTTGTTCTTGTCCATTCCTGGTTTTATCAGCAGTTCGCATTTTTGGTGGAGATTAATGGGTACACGATGTCCACGATCACGTCCCAACAATTTTGTTGCAAATATTTTTCAACGAACGGAATATATATTATGTCCAATATTGTTAAGATATCAAAAATTTGAACAAATCGCATGATTATGGGAATAAAAGAAACCTTTATGATCAGAGCGTGCGGTGTTCAAAGCTATAAAGGTTACTTGAAAGAGGAATACCTAAAATTTGGTGAACAACAACCTCACTTAATATCTGCGTTGCAACTGTCCCCATGCACATTTTTTTTTCTCTCTACAAAATGAAATAATTATGTTTTCCAACTTTCATTTGATGAGTTCGGGCAGTCATTCATCTTGCTTCATCGGTTATTGTTTCTCTGCTGCACCCGTCCTAAAATATTTAAAAATAAAATATTTCTTGCATTCCTAAAATATATTTATAGAGAAAATATTTCTTGCATTAAAGTTCTTCACTTTCATTGTGATCCGAAATTCCGATTCATTTACTCAGACGAATCTAAAAATGGTTCCTTTCCCCCCACAGGCCTATCGTTGCTAGTTTACAAGAACTTATAAGCTCTAATATTCCCTTTTCGATCACTTAATGACAACACTACATAAGCCTACAAATGTTTCACCGAGAATTGATGCAATGGTGAATATAACTAATGTTTGAGCAGCTTCTAAGATTAACTTTCACTTTTTAATTTACTTGATCAGTTAATAATTTATATTTAAATTTGGTCATCATTTTATCTGTTTATGGAATCAATGATGATGAACGATTTTGGAAACCGGCAGGCGATGATCCGTTTCAACGTTTTAATTTGAGCTTCCATTCAACATGAAAAATAAAACTTTTATTTTGAGGCTATCAAACTAGCAGATCTGTATAAAACCCTTGTCATGAACTTGTGTTTGCCCAGCGCCATTCCACAGGGGCGTTGGTTGCTGCCCCAACATCGTTCGTTAGGGCATGGGGACATCTACATACCAGGCCTTGGCTCGCATCTGTGAGAAGAAAGTTCGCGCAACAGCTGCCTTGGAGCGGCCTTTGATAGCCGTTGATCCGTCAGTAGGAGGGCCCTGATGGTCGGGCTCGCCCTTTGTTGGTTGGCTGAGCCCCAGTGAGGGTAATATTATCATAGAAAGACTCAGGAAAAATGAGGGACATTCTTCTACGTAGTGTTAGTAGTAGTTTCTTCTGTTTTCTACCGGAGCTTCAACGTGTAGTCACTGAGTGCTCCCCCGTAGGGCAAGATGATCCGTTGATTCTGCACAGCTCCGTGCACGAGGGTAAGTTAGAGTTCACAATTAATGCGCAGGGAGGACAGCGAGTTCAGGTACAGAGATGATTCTAAACTCGTTAGTTTTACACAATTTCATATAGTCCGATGTGTTTTCCGAAAGCGATCAGTTTATTTCGGTGTTCTGTTTCTTTGAGCAGGCATTGTAGGTTGCACGGGGGGGTTCAAGAAGACTTGTCGGGCTGCTTGCGAGTCCATAACAATCCATCAGTATGTGTTTCACACTGATTGCCACTTGGTGGCAACAAGGGCATAGTGGTACGTCCGGTCCCATGTCTACGTCCATTAGGTGATTGTGGCTTATCCACGTTTGTCCTGTGCATACACGGTTAATGAACACTTGGTCTCCCCTATTAGAAAACCTGGCGTCCCACTCTCCCACGGATGATTTAACTGCAAGCATTTTTGTCCACCGAGTTGCCAAGAGTCGTTCAATCGTGATGTTATACGTGAGTTGATGACTAGGAACCAGTCTCGGTAATGTATGTAGATGAATTGTTTCTGTTGGGTAGACATCCGTTTAGCGAGGGAATCTGCGTGCTCGTTTCCTCTTATTCCCAAGTGTCCAATCCAGCAGAGCTCGACCGCTTGGCCTGTCTCGGACATCGTGAATAGGTCGTGTTGCATTTTTCTAATGGCAGGGTGATGAAAGTGCCGAGTTTTCAGCTGGGTGAGAACACTCAGACTGCCTAAAAATATAACATATCTGGGGAGGCAATCACTTTTTGTAATAGAGAGGGCCAATTTGAGTGCGAGCAATTCTGCAGAAAATACAGAGGCCTCGTGTGGTAGGGTGGCCGAACGCGAGGTCCCTTCGCTTGCGGCGGCAGCTCCCACTCCGTCCGATGTTTTGGAGCCGTCAGTGTATATATGGCAGTGCTCAGAGTACTGTTCATCAAGTAATCGCGAGAATTCTCGCCGGTACGTGTTGTTTGGGGTGGTTGCTGTGGGGAACGTTTGCAGATCTAGGCTTTCCAGCGGTGGGCTCATCATCCACGTTGGTGTGTTGATTTGAAGAATTCGATAGGAGAATGAAGGCTTGATTGCTTTGAAACTGATGTTCAGTGAGGTCAGTAAGTTGTCCACACGTAGTAAAAAGTTTGGGCATATGTTCTTCTCAGCCGCAAAGAGGCGTTTATCAAGGATGTTGGTGACGTCACTGAGTGCTTGACTATTGATGTAGCTCCTTGTCTTGAAATAGTATTGTAGTGAGAGTTTGTCTCTAAGGTGCGGAGGAGGAAGCTCTATTTAGCAAGAACATTCAAGGATTCGATGGTTGTAGAACAGAACACACCGATTGTGATACGCAGGACGTTATTTACGATGATGGAGAAAGGTTCAAAGGTTGTTTTGGCTGCGGAACCGAAGGCAACTGCTATATAGTTAATGCGCGATGTCCATATCGGCTACGAATTTCAAGGGTGTTACAGAGAGGATAAGTCAAGATGCTTTTTTGCAGCAAGTCTCCAGGGCTGTAATATGAGGTCGCCATGTGAGTTTAGGGTAGGCATTGTATGGACTTTCACGCTTATCTCAGTTTCATGCACCTCTCGGCACCACCATGGTTTCGAAAAGAAGGTTGAAGGGGCATATTGGGGAATGCTTGCCTCGGCTGCAGCCTGAAACTTATCGTATAGTTGGGTGACAAGGTGGTATTCCAAAAGGTTTTCGAGGATGCCATCCATATTGCTCTACGCGATGTGTTTTGAGTATTCCACCCAGCTGGATTTCTGGTAGTTGAATCGAAGTTCTTGGGGGGCAGGGTTTCTTGGTTGGTTGGTGAGAAGAGATATGATGACTGGGTGATGGTCGCTGTCGTGTGTTGAAGGCAAAACTCCCCAATCGAGTTGGGGTGCCAGAGTGGGGGAGCATATATATGAATCAAAGGCAGTTTTCTAGGGTGATTTGGGTGGGTTGTCCGTCGTTGAGAAGGACCAGGTTGTGAGTGTTGATGGTGTTAGCCATTATTACTCCCCTGGAGTCTGTTCTCACGCATCCCCATGTTTCATGGTAGCTGTTGAAGTCTTCAAGGAGGAGTATCGGCGAAGGCAGTTGATTTACAATTCGGTCATGAGTGCTTCCGAGGGGTCATGGCTACCACTGTTATTGGCCTTGAGATGCATGTCTTTATAGCGATAGCTTGGAGTTCTGTCCTCAGGGGAAGGGGGAGTTGAGGTACGCTGTGGTGGATCATAAGTGGTGCCACTCTTCCATGAGCAGTCATGTTGGTGTGGCTTTCGCGGCAGTGTATGATATATTGGGGGATTCTGAAGGTGGCGGTCTCTCAGAGTTTGATCTCTTGAAGGCCTATCACCAAACGTTTATAAGTGGCGATTACGGATAGTAATTCGTCTTGTTTCCGAGTCCCTGGCAGTTCCACTGAAGAATTTTGCTGTTCATTTTGGAGGCTGTTCACACTCAGACCTTGATGACCTAGAGTGGCCGCATGATTTGCTGGAGGTTTTGTGGTGTTCGCGTTTATGGGTTTGCCCAAGGGTTCCGGGTCGGGAGTGTTTACGAGCGTCCGCCTTCGGTGGAAGGCGGTCTGCTGTGATTGCTGCGGTCGCGGCTGCAAGTGCTCTTGTGGGAAGACGAGGGTTTGTGCTCTTTGTGTTTGCTTCGTGAGCGAGTACGCTCTTCTTCTGTGGTAGCCATTCTGATCTGCGTGGGTGGTTGTGTGAACTGCGAGCTATTTGGGCCAGGTAAGATGACTGGTTGTTCAGAGGTCTCGCGTATGAGTTTTTCTTGATAAACGCCGTCGCCGTCGTGGAGGCCGTGATCGTTCCCGCTGGTGACGTGTTCGTGAGTCGGCTTTGTTAACGGGGGGTCGTGTTCCTCGCAGTGATTTTCCACGAATGAAGCCGCATTTGAGACAAGTAGAGGTAGTTCTTGATTTTTGTCTTCGCGTGCCGTTATTTGAGAGTTGTTACTGATCTTTTTGCTCGGTGGCTCCTGGGCATCAGAGGCTTCTTTATCTCTTTGCCTTTTCGTGTTTATAGTTGTGAGCCTTGCTGCGTGGTCAACTACGGGGGATGCGTCCATCTCTGCGTTCTCCTGGGCACCGCATAAATTATTTCTAGGACTGTGCATCTCAAGTGCAGGGGCGGTCGCCGGGCTGAGTGAGGAAGCACTGCAGCCAGGTCAGAGTGTTGGAGTCTTATTACGATGTTGTCCTAACGATGTCTGGATTTCGTCGGGGGAGTTTGGTTGAATTGACGATTTGACTGCTTTAGCATAATCGAGGCGGTTTGGGTTATCGTCTTTCCAGATTTGGATGGCTTGTTTTCATGTAACTCTGCGTTTGTTTTGAGTGATTGTTATTTCTTTTTGGTCCAATTCAAATTTTATCTGTAGCCGCATCAAATTTGGTTGGTGTCCATGTCTAATTTACTTCATGTTTCTTTGATAGACCAACCCCAGCTGTGTTTAAACCCACTGTGACTGCGTTTAAACTGCTCCGAATCTAAGTTTAACCTACTCCTAATTTACGCTGCACCTACTTCACCACTCTTCGACCGCCCTACGGGGGAGTCTGCATTAACTTCGCGTTGATACTCCGGTGGAACATGGAAGCAAATAATAATAATATAATTTTTGGTCCATTGTGTACTGGGCAGTCGGGATCGCCTGCCTCATAGTAGCATGAGCAGTGGTAGCATTTAGGGAGGCTATTTGTGCAGTCTTTTCTGTCGTGCTCGCAGGCGCCATCCCTACAACGTTGGGGTGTATGCGGTTGGCAGTATGAGATGACGTGGCCTTTTTTTTTTGCACATTGGGGGCCATGTTGCAACTGGGTAAGTTTTGGTTCTTCCTTGTTCACCCGGGATTACTGGGAAGGTAATTTGGCATGCGGTAGAACTTGCGTTACGTGATTTTATCCATGTTGCTTTGCGGACTTCAGTAACTCCGTAATCCTCAGCCAGACCTTCAGCAAAAGCACCGAGGTCGGTTGTAGGTGTGTAACGGGAGGTGTATAGAATTCGTTTGGTATCGTTGAAGGACGGATGTATTTCAACAGTAATTTTGAGTTTGTTTATGTGGGTAATCTTTTGTACAGCGTTTCTTTGTTCACGTTCTGCGACGTAGGCCAGATATTTATTTCCCTGTCGTTAAATTTTTTTCTGTTTTCTTCCAAGTTGTTCGGTGAGGGATTTCATCATTAAAAATGGATTAGTTGAAAAGGCAACTTTACTTGCACCATTTTCTTTGAACGTTATGAGAAAGTGGGTGGGGAAAGGTGTCGGTCTTTTCTTCTCCTGGGTAAGAGGGTCATTCTGGGAAGAGCGCATCGAGACTACCGCCTCTCGTCGCCCGACCCCCGTGATATATCTGGTATTGGAAGATCGATCTCTCCGTCTCATCCACTGAGCAATTTCAATGTCCGGTAGGGTGTCTGTTTGATTTGCAGTAAAAAAAAGTGCAGTTCTTCGGACCGGCATGACTGGAAATCTTCTCGTTTGTCATGGTCGTCATGGGAGCAGTGTGAACATCTGTGCTCATCACAACAGTTTCCGCTCATGTGTCCGTATTTCTGGCATTTATAACATCACATCGGACGTCCGTCGAATAGTGTAATCTCTGTTTCGGTGGTGCAGAAGGGAATATCTAGGTAATTAGGTGGAGTAGGGAAGTTGAATTTTTGTATTAGGGCTGTGGTCGTCTCTCTTCTTGGTGTGATCTTTGATGCGATTTTTCTTCGACAACGCAGTCTTCGTATTGAACGAGTTCAGTGATGTACTCCTCGATCTCCTCGAACGTAGATCAAACCTGAACTTGTAGAGAAAGTCGGGTGTGGCGCTATTTTGCGTGGCTTTCCACAGAGTCTAGTTTTGGAGAGAATTGTGTCACTTTGAAATTTTGGGTCTACTCTGATGGCAAAGCCTTCGTCGCCGCTAGTGGCGACTTTCAGGTCTTGGCGGCCAGTGAAAGGGCCCAGCGCCTTTTGCAGAGTGTATGGACAAACATCCGGGCTGTCTTTGGCGTCGAAAGTGATCTTCAGGTGTTCGGGAAAGGTATGACTATTGTTGAACAACTTGTGTTCATTAATTGGCGTGTATTGCTTCCGCCTTGCAGCCCTCGGAGCTCGGTTGGGGTTTTTGTGGGGTGGAGAGTCGTCGAAGTTGTCATCGTACGTGGAGGTAGAGGTACTTGCGTAAGTTGCGGGTTCTTTTGTTTGTTTATTCTTTACGAGTTCGTAGATATGGAGAAAAATGGCATTGACGTGACCCTCGAGCCTCGTTAGACGGGCGTCAATTGCGCTAGGTTCTGCGGCGAAAACTTTTGCTTACTGCTCAGAGGAGCCGGTCGTTTGGCCTAGTAGATTCATGAATTCCTTGACGTTCCTGGTTAACTCGTCGATGCGGTCGTCTCTCCGGCCATCTTCGGCTGAGGTGACGTTTGTCATCTTGGAGAGGCTGACGTTATCGGCTGTTGGAATCTTTGGTCTTCGTCACTCTTGAGAGAGTGCTGGTCCCTCCCGGGAGGGCTTCCTCCTTCCCTCAATTGAATCCCTGGTTCACGCCAGGGGCCATGGGGCTCTCTCTTAAAGGCCTCTTGACCGGCTTTACCGCTTCTAACGTAAACGTTAATTGAACACTTTGCAAGAGAAAAAAACGTGCGGTTTAAGGTCCCTGCTCAAACTAGGGACCAGCCTGTGGTATCTAAGGGGTTCTTTGAGAAGATCAGTTAGTAATCGGTACGGGATTTTTTTTTTTCTATTTTACGTATTAAAAGACGTTTTAAGTGGTCGAGAAGACACAAAGAGACTGATGCCAAGTGTCGTAAGTTACAGGGTTTCAATTGAAGGGTT
This sequence comes from Gammarus roeselii, assembly GCA_016164225.1. NCBI lineage: Eukaryota > Metazoa > Arthropoda > Malacostraca > Amphipoda > Gammaridae > Gammarus > Gammarus roeselii. The sequence goes on along the minus strand of SDVV010007699.1, from coordinate 3,012 downwards.
ATTGTCTCTTTTCGTCGTATGAGCTAACATATTGCTGAACAACGCATTCAAAGGATACCCTTCATAGACGCTGAAATGAGGAAAGAATCAATCGATGTAGCCAGAGTTTTACGTATTTTAAAATAATTCATTAATCAGAATTTAACTTTGATAAAAATTTATGTACTATAGTATTCAAAGATAGGGTTTCATTTTCATTTTAGAAGGTTAGTTATGACAGCATTGCATCAAACTTGTGTCTGCCTGACTTATGGCTGTATACATACAACCACTAAAACCTACAAATTCATACAATTTCATTGAAAGAACGTGTAAATACAGATACAGACACTAGGCCGAATCCCCCAGGAAGGGGTATTGCCGACGAAAGGCGCACCTCACACTTCTCCCATAAACTTAGCGCCAAAGGTTGAGGCCGGAAGACCCCGCTACACACACTTTGGGTCATGAGTGCGGTCAGAGGTCAGTGTCAGCAGCAGGGCCCAAACGTGTGACTAGGTTACCCCTGCCGCGTCATGATGACCGGGCCACTCCCCACCCATGATCATCCCGTCGCTCAACGAGATTACAAGGGCGGGTGAGCACATCAGGGCAGCTTCAAAAGTCCTCCATTCACAATCATTCTCCACTTGCGCATATTCATTGTAACTCCATCGCTATTTCCCCACTCACGTCTCTGCTTCCTAATGGCTGCTTCACACCACGTCCGCGACAAATATGTTTAGGAAATATTTTAAGCTGAGCAGTTCTAGAGGTTATATAGGAATATAGTTTGTGAAATAGAATTTCTTATCAAAAAAAAGCCATGGTCTGTTCTTCAAATGTGGTAGGAAAATGTAATTTACAGTTGCATGATTGACTGAGACCATACGTAATGAAGATTGATGGATCAAAGTTCAAATGTGTATCTCGGTGAATCGTTAAATAATTCTGTATAATGCCACCATTCCGTACCAAATAATTAGCGAAACTTGGCATTTGAAGTACATTTTAACCCATAGTTCGTGGGCATGACCCGGATGACACAGCAAAACTTCACCGACCTTGATTCTAATAAATCTCCACCAGAATGAGTTTTAAATCGTCGTCGTTGGTATTTTGATACTTCTGAATGTTCATTGGCAAACACTTGCAATGAGATTTTGAAAACGAGTCTAGGAGCATAAAACTATTTAGGTAGAACTTTATTAAACAGCTAAATTGCCGATCATCACAGAAAATGAATTGGATTTTCGTATGTTCCTTCGACAGCACTGTATTTTATGTACCTATGTTGAAAAACAGACTCTCAGCCTGTATCTTATGATTCTAAACAATAATAATGCTAGTAATAAACAATGAGCAATAAACACCTCGCAAATTTTTTCAAGAAAATCTCCCATTTGGCGTGAAATTCAACTTAATTTTGATGTCCATGCACGCAGGCGTTGTTCCAACCAAACATATCTGGCGCCTGACAACCGCCCCTGCAGTCAATTCTCTCTTAGTTCATACGATCTTGATCAGGAAGAAAACATTATATTCAAAGTACATCATGCAATCTGGAAAATTAAAATAAACGATACGTTTTACTACCTTTGGATCTGTAAAAGTATACAAGATACAACCGAATTATATCCGACAAGAAATACTTATCTATGTAACTGCTCTCGTTCGTCTATTACCAGTTGAAACGCTGTTCAGAAAAAGGTGAACAATTTTGAATTCTTATATTTATGGTTAAACTCGAGCCCCGCTCAAAGACACACAACTAAAGTTATCTGAAAGGACTGCCTCGATGCGGAGATATAAACTGCGGAACGTGATCGTGGGAAGATGGCCAGTAACACAAACACTCAAGAAATCCTGTTCCTGCAAGAACCGACCTGTATTAACATCTCATTTTGGCGGGAATGAAGGAACATTGAATTTAGATTCAATTGAGTGGAAAGTTGAGGAGAATTTCAATCGCCAAATTGATTTGATCGTCTTAGCTGGGCCTGATCATTGGTGGTCTTGTGACTCAGCTATTCTTGAGAAGCTGTTGATTCAAGGCACTGCGCTGCAGGGAATAGTACAAAGACACTGATGGCGCTGCCGGGAATGATAGAGGGACACTGATGGCGCTGCCGGGAATGGTAGATGGAAACTGGTTATACAAGGGACGCAGATAATACAAGGCACTATGCTCTCAGAAATGGTGGCGGGGCACTGATAATACACAGTTCTGCCTAGAATGGTAGAGAAGGGTGCTGCAGGCTTTGGGCGCTGCTGAAGGATGAGTGACTAAGTACTGCAGGCTTTGGGCGCTGCTGGAGGACGAGTGACTGAGTACTGGAGGTTGTGATAATCGGGTATATCAAGGTAGGAATGATCAAACATTGGTTTTATAATAGTCTGTTTTTGTATGAAGAAAAGTAACAAATCAACAGGTAAACTCAATGGAGCACTGAAATAATATTGATTGTCATAACGGACACAAAGAAGCCAAAGTGTAAATGAGCAGCAAAAAGAAATGTATTAAGTGTAAGACGAGCGTAGGGAAGAGTAGGAGGCCTACACCAGAAGGCTTCAGCTGCTGGAGAGGTTATCTGTCAGATGGCTGTGGCCGATGGCAAGTGTCTGTGATCTGATGGCTGTCGTTCGGGTCTGCGCCCTGAATAATATGGGAGGGCCTTGAGTAGGTGTATGAAGAAATCCTCCAATAAGGAAACAATTCACATTTTTGGACCAGCTAAAGAGGCGGGGCGTTCTAATACCCAGACCTCATTGGTGCTCTACAATTGAGTCCGTTAACTAAATTACAGGCTCCTTCCATCTATTGCTTACCATATATGATACCCCTAAGCTAAACAGTGTTATTGGATCTAGTCCCTATGATTGCTAACACACGGAGTTTTACAAGGCGCACAAATGGCCCTCGACTCGTCACTGTCTCCTATGTTACACGATCCGCGAAGGGGCCACCTGTTTCTTTATATATTTATATATTTATATATTTATATATATATTTATATATTTATATATATATAG
>SDVV010007698.1:0-17623 GCA_016164225.1 Gammarus roeselii | reverse complement strand
CACACGAGTCACACGAGTCACACGAGTCACACGAGCCACACGAGCCACACGAGCCACACGAGCCACACGAGCCACACGAGCCACACGAGCCACACGAGCCACACGAGCCACACGAGCCACACGAGCCACACGAGCCACACGAGCCGCGTCAGTCGCGTCAGTCGCGCCAGTCGCGCCAGTCGCGCCAGTCGCGCCAGTCGCGCCAGTCGCGCCAGTCGCACCAGTCGCCTCAGTCGCCTCAGTCACCTCGGTCACCTCGGTCACCTCAGTCACCTCAGTCACATCAGCCTGCTGACCAACTAAAGCGACTGAAAAACTCCATATCGGAACGGAACGCTTTCTACAATTAACATTGCAATTACATGTACTGATATTGCTGCATTGCAGAAATACAGCGACTGATAATATATCGTGAACGATCACTCTAGAAATTCACCGGGTGAGAGGTGTTACGGCGACTCGCATCCATCCCTAAACCCATGCCAGGGCCACCGGTACTGGGTGTGAGCCCGTAACGGTACTCGCATTCACCTATCTCGATAGCCTACGAGGCCTTCTGCTGTCCTAACGGGACAAGCAGATGCAGGGACTATACAAATACAGACACTAGGCCGCATCCCCCAGAAAGGGGGGTGGCCGAAGGCAAGGCGCACCTCACACCCTCATACGCTCACACTCACACAACTTAGCCCTTTTAAGCCAAAGGGTCCGGCCGGTAGCCCCTCAACTTACACTCTGGGTCCCGAGTGCAGTCCGAGGAACCGTCGTCGGCTGCAGGGCCCGACAGTTTTCACTGGTTTACCCCTGCCGCGTCATAATGACCGGGCCCCCCACTCACGCCCATCCCGACAGCGGGATGCCAAGGGCAGGAAAGCAAATCAGAGCAGCGTCAAAATCAACCATTCACAATCATTCTCCACTTACGCCTGTTCATTGCACGCTTTCTCGCTACCTCCACATTCATGTCTCTCCTTCCCAACGCCTGCTTCAGACCATCCATCCACCCAAACTTCGGTCTACCTCTAGGCCTGCGACCACTCGGACTATGGTATCCAAAAAATCGACACCGCCTAAGAAGAGAGCTTGCTCAACTCGATGCGGCGGTGAAGACTTGGAGGGACACCATGTATTTTTACTCCCTATTTTTATTATTTTTATGTGGTACGGTGCCAGCATTCACCACTACACCCCATGATATACGAAAATCGAACCCGCATTATGAGGAGAGCTCCTGCTCAACTCTGTGATACGGTCTAGATTCAATGAATCTCTTCCTGGAGGAATCTTGCTGACACGCTGAATTTTTTTCTTCTCTCCGTGTGGTAAAGGAAAGAAAAAATAAAAATTGGGAGAGATAGCCAAAACTGCGAATTAGTGAGGGTGAAGTCTGCCGGCAACTCACCCCCACATCTCATGATATTCGAAAATTAAACCCGCACCAGGACGAGAGATTAGCTCAACTCTACGGTACGACGTAGATCCGACAGATATCATCTATTGTTGAGGCAATGAGTATTTTCCTATGGAGAGACCTAGCCGACCCAATGGTATTTTTTTTTCACTTTTCTACCCTCTCTGCGGGAGAGAAACGAGAAAAAAAAATTGGGAAAGATAGATAACAATTATGAATCAGAGTGGGGGAAGTCTGTGGCGACTCAGCGGTGCTTGCTGAGAAGTCGCATCGACGGCTTACCCCCACATTGCATGTTATGCAAAAATCAAACCGCACCAGGAGAAGAGCGTTGCTCAACTCTAAAGTACGACGTAGATTCAACAAAGATGTGTGGATGGAGTCTGCCGGCGACCCAGCGACGCTTACTGATGAGCCGCAATTGCGGCTCACCCCCACACTCCATGATATGCGAAAATCAAAACCGCACCACGAAGAGAGCGTGCTCAACTGTACGGTACGACGTAGATTAGACAAATATTATTCCATTGTTAGGCGATGAGTATCCTCCTACGGAGAGACATTGCCGACGCAGTGGTATTTTATCCCTACTTTTCTACCCTTCCCGTCAGGGGAGAAAAGAAAGGAGGGAAATGGGGATAAAATAAACATATATCTGTTGAATCAGTGAGAACCTTCCTATGGAAGGACACTGTCGACACGATGCTACTATCTTATTTCCCTCTTATTTCCTTCGTGTCAGGAGGACTGGATACTAAATTGCAATACCAGCACCGGCTACATCTCTTGGAGATGTCCCTCTGGCATCTCACTTGAAAAATATTAGGCCCCTCAGGCACTTCAATTGAATTATATATAGATCTTAGGTAGGTCCTTCTAGCATCTCATCTTAAAATGATAAAATAGTGTACTTAATGCATCTGCCTCTTTGGCATCTCACCTTTAAATTGGCCCATGTGTACGTTTTGAATGAACTAACCGTCTTCTTTCTCTCCTGTAGAACAGATCCAGGGAGCGACCCTGTAGCAGTTTGGCGCAGAGAGACGCTCACCTACTAACCCATTCTTTACAGATGTCTGAGCTAATTTCAAAATTTTAAGTACTGTTTTATTGCCTCTTTTAAACTTTAATCTGCGATAACTGTTCATGCCTTTTTTGGAGCAAATCTTGCGATAATTGGTCAAAAATAAAAAATCTTTGTTTCCTTTGACTTGACATAACTCCAAATTTAAATATTTGTGTCATTCATGGACTGAAATTTGCAATAATACCAATTTTTCCAAATTTAAATACTCGTGTTTCTTCTCACTAAACTCAGGAATTGCCACAAGCAACTCTTTCCTAGGAGATGTCACTCTGACCTCTCACCTTGAAGTGCGTCAGTCTTTAAGAAACCTACAACAATAACAATGTTTCAAACCTCCGCTTGGCAGCACATACCGGTTACCTGTCGCACGGATTTACTTAAATAACTTCTAAGGTTGATGATAGAATGTTGGAGCTTACGGTGCTCCATGGTCATAATAGGAGCTATATACACCGTAAATACAAAGTTTTTAGGCAACGTACTTTTTGAGTTATTTCAAAGTATGCGGAAATGAGAGGATTCACCCGGGTCGACGCTACATGTTGGGTTGCTTCAAAACACTAGGGAGGATACCATCTGGTCCGGCAGCATGAGATGAATCTAAATTGTCCAGAACCTAGGAAACTAACAGTCTTGTCACAAAAATCTAACAATCTTTTCGAGGAAAAAAATTATATGGAGCAGGGCAGTCAGGATCAGCATTCGTCTAACTGCTGGGAGCTCTTATATTCACCCTAGTTTTTTTCCTTGATTCAGTTGCTAAAGCGATTGCATGATTTATACTTGACTGCTCTCCCTGCTTCTTGCACGTACCTGGATCCAACAAAGTTATTCATCATGAGATGCATACCTTATTCCCAGTAACTTGTTGCAGGGGCACCCTGTTGAGCCTGTTCTGGGCTCAACCTGCATGCTTTCATCTGTCCGCCACCGGTTTGATTCTATCACTAGCAGAGCCAGGGGTCCTCCTCAGTTTTGTTCTTGGCTGCCATGTAGAGGTAAGCTACCCACTCTCTGCTAAATCTGCGTACAGTATTTTTGCGCCTGTTGTTTCTTCAGTGTGTCCTCTACAGCTTGTACTTTGCAAGTGCAGTAGATGCCGTTGCATCTACTAGCTTGCCAGCTACCCTTTGCAGCCTCCCACAGCCCCGATAGTCCCACCAACAGGGCATGCAGTCGTAAAAGGCAGTATACCTCAGCATGCCAGCAATCTAAAGAACAACACGGCATCAAAACTGCAGCAGGCTGCTAGTCGGATTGCGCTTAACAGGTCAAACAGAAAAAGCTGAAGACAGTCAACAATTGCACACAACTGTCAATAACACAAATAAACCCACAAAGCTAAATCAATTATGTCTAGCTAAAGTCATACAACCAAGGGAATTGCGCTGCTCCATGTCAGAGGGTAGACTGTTCCAGACCTGAACACAGCAAGTATAAAGAATCTGTGTTTATAGTCGGTCCGACTGTAAATAACTACCAGCTTGCAATAATTACTATTGGGCTAATATCCTGACCTTGCTTAAACAGAGCAAAAAAACTCGAATCTACAGAGCAGTGAAAATCTTCCAACACTTCACCAAATTGTAATGCAAAAACCTCATCATGACAGAAAACAACTGCAAAGCTCTGAGCCACTCACCATAGTCCACTCCACCCAGCCCATCAATTTCTCTGGTCCACTGCCACTGCAAGGACTCCAAAAGTCTCAGATCCCCCAAATATCCCACATTACACACACACGAGCAGTAGTCCAAGATATGTCTTATACGAGTTATAAACGAAGACACCATGAGAACAGAGCTCCCATAGGCAGTAGAATGGAGCAGACTGGTTGCCGGATTGGAAGCCTTTCTAACAACACTCATCACCTGAAGGTGAAGTTGCAACCTTGAATCAATTAGCGCTCCCAAGTCCATGCATGAATCGACAAGCTCTAGCCTCCAGTGCCACATTATTCAAATTATAAGCAATTCCATCGTCAAGCTGCTCCATGACCCCTGTAAAAATGCATTAAGACACATTTGGCGATGTTCAGCAAGAGATTCTGTGAGAAGGACACAGACTGCACCAAATTCAGATCTCTTTGCAAAGAAGACACTCCACTTCAAACTACACCTGCTGCAACATGATTAACATACAGCAGAAACAAGAGCAGGCCCAGTACACCTAGATTGCACAATTGGGCACGGGTTTGAGAACATTACATTCGTTTGCATCGCCGAATATTAAGAACCGAACCAGCCGTGCGCCTCAAAAGCTGAGATCGGCATATCTAGACCTTTGCATGCGCTCGCAGAGTATGTTTGTAGAGTTACGTGCGCCACTGTCAGAGACTCTGACATATATACAAAACGTAGAGCTAGAGGTGCGAGCGGCGCAAAGCAGACTGCAGAATTACATATGCGTAGAGTTTGAGATGACAGCACATAGACGTAAGCGTCTTTCACCAACCAGGCGTCATACAAAACAGAATGTAACATTTAGATAATACTCCTACTTATGGTAGTTATAAATTATAATCAACAATACCTCTCAGTTCCTATTAAAAATTGCCATTACTAACAATGCTTAATTATGCACTTCCACATCGCTGTCTTTTCCATGAATGTTGCTGCAAACTTGTTTACATAACGTGTGTGACACCGGTGTTCGTTTTCATCTGATGTCAAAATGCAGTAATGTTAAATTGTTGTTCGAACCATGCAAGGCGTAATTCAATATTACAGTTTAGCTATTGTTTCATTCATACCAAACGCTGATGCACTGATACTGCCCGTTGTATTGTGAATCGTCAATTTTTTGTTCTCCCGTCAAAAAAATGCGATATTGTTTTTTCAACGTTTTTCTCAGTAACCGATGACAATCTGGACTGTTCGGTCAAAAAAAATAGTAGTTCTTCAATGATGGTGATGCGCAGTGGTTAGGAATCTTGGTGTCAGCTTGTATTAATATGCTATGGAGGAAAATGCGTGCATAAAATTTTAGCACAACAAATATTTTTGAAAAATTGTTTACATGTGATATTTTGAAAGGTGTCTTCACGTGCGCTTCATCTCAAGATTTCACTCTCGCATCTCATATTTCTTATCAATGTTTGCATGCGCTGCCTGCCAAATTGTGCAAACTGGCATTACACACCCTTTTGGGCACTCCACTTGTCACCTCCCAAAAGTCACTGAAGACCCCCCTCACTGAAACACATCTGCCTCCCAGTCAGAAAACTACAAATCCAATTCAACAATCCTCAAAGATAACCCTCACATCCGTGTTTGGTTGACACCACCATTCCATCATCCACCAGACCAGCAACCTCACAATAAGTAAGCAAAAGTTGATCCTCCACACTCCTTCCCACCCTGAATCCAAATTGGCCACCTGAAGTTGCTGGAGTGCGTTATTGTCTCACGTAGCGTCTTTTCTGGAAGATTCCATCATTTTGTTGGGTATCTCAGACTCAAAGGTGAGATACCTGACAAAATGACTGAATCTTCCTGGAAAGACGCTACATGAGACAATAAGGTGCTCCAGCAACTTACAATAAACAGAAGTTAGACTCACAGGTTGATAATTGAAAGAGTTGCTCCCTGCACCAGACTTGAATAAAGAAATAACATGAGGTTCCTTCCAGGTCCCCGTCAAAACTCCCTGGCGTGACGACTTCACAAATATCAATGATAAGGTCAATGACAGCTGCCAAGAACGTTGCTTCAAAACATTAGGGTGTATACCATCAGGTCTGGCAGCATGAGATGAATCTAAATTGTTCAGAACCTGGGAAACTAATAGTCTTGTGAGAAAATCTCACCTAATTTTCCAGGAAAAAAATCATGTGGAGAAGGGCCGGCAGGATCAGCATTCACACAATCAGCTGCTTGCTATCTTGGCTACTGATGCAAATGCTTGTTTGTTCAACTGAGTGTCATGCAGCCCTACTAGCACAAGACACAACTGGGTTAGCACGTTGATGCAGTAGGATTGCTGTCCTGGTACATGCTGTTTGTTGCTAGCTAGAACTTAGTTGTCACAGCAGACCAGTTGTGTAATTGCTTCATCTTTAGTGCCATAAGCCCTTACACACTTTGCTGGGCTCCAGAATCCAATTTCTTTAGATTTAGTTCAATTTTGAAGAATCTGACACCATTTTAAAGGTTTTTATCCCAGCATACTCCTAAAGTGTTTGTTCAGGTGTTATCCAGCTTATTTCAAGGCCATTAGATGGTAAACAATTTAGTAAGTGCACTCCCTTGGTTGTGGTCTCTGGAGCCCAAGCCCTGAATAGTAACCAGAATGGGAACTTTTTTCATTGTTTTTCCACAAATTGTGACCAAACGGTGCGTTTTGATAAAATATGTCATGAGATCAATTTGAAAGAGCGCTGAAAAACCTATTAGATCACCAAGATTGTTTATTTTTTAGACCATAAATGAAAATTTGGCCAGGAAGTTTTTATTATCCAAAATTCATAATTTTGACTTGAGAAATAAAACAAAGAACAAAAATCCGACTCAAAATCTGATTGCTCCATTGGAAAGAACACAAAGTTTACACACTTTTTGCTAATTCAGATTTGTTGTATGTCTTTGAACAAAAAAGATACAGATGTGTAAAGTTTCCCATAAATCAAGGATGTGTCTGAAAAACAGCAGAGGGAGTAAGGGTGAACATGCTCCATGATTCATCAATATGCTAACCTGTTCTCCTAGCTTTAGTCTCTTACTTCAATCATCTTACTTCCAGGCACTCTCACCTTTTCTTGTTACTGCCCTACATAGTGCTTGACTTCTTTTGAAATTAGCTGCATGTGACGACTGAGGGTGTGCGCAATAGTTATCCAGCATGTTCGACCCCAATCTGCAATTTCTCCACCTGAAGTGCCTATGCTGCCTTGCTCCTCTGATAAGCTAGATACTGCCCTGAAGTGACTTCAACTCAGTAGTTACTTCTATGCAGATTGGTTGTATACTGATATGTTAGCCTGTTTGTGCACCAGACTTAGCCAGTCATACCTGTTTTACCACATAAGTAGTTTTGCTTACCATCTTGTTGCTCTGCTGCATTATCATAAAGTATACCAATCATTTTACCTTGTCCATGTCTAATCATTTTTTGTCATAGGCCACCAGATCACTGAGCAGCTGAATCCCAAGTAACTCTCAGTTGCGGTAGATGTTCTGTCTACTAGGGACCACTTACTTAATGCCTTTTAGCACTGTTGAGTGGTGCAGGATCAGTCTGCTGAGTCGACCCAATTCTGGTTGTCTAACCCCCTTGCATTGAACCCATACTAACATTTGTGGTTGGCTCAATCACATGCTGTCCCAAATTTGTGATCTTGTCTGATTTGTGCTTGTTCATGTTACCCATGGGTAGTTCTGCCACAACTACGTATGAGTGGAAGGAGGAAAAAAGGTAGTGAAGGTTAGTGGTGAACTGAATGTGGCAAGCAGTGCGGAGGAGTTTTAGCAGGCATTGAGAGAGGAATATGACAGTGTGAGAGGGCAAGGACTGAGTACAGTTGAGTTTGAATGGGAGGCATTCAGAGATGCATTATTGAGATGTGCCAAAATCGTGTGGTGTGCCCAGGCATGCCATGTGGGCAGGTGTTGGAGGAAGGGCTGCAAGAAGTGCCTTTGAGGAGTGGTTGCAAGCAAGGTTGGTTGTGGCCTTTGACATCTATAGATAGAAGAGATAAAATGCAACATGTGGTGAGGCGAGCTAAATGGAACTCTGATGCCAGTTGGAGAAGGCAGTTGTGCAAGAATTTTGCAAATAAAAGATGTTCTGAAATGAGTTGAAGAGGGAGGAAGTGGTGAAAAATAATGGCCAGTTGTTGTTAGAGAGCAGTGGTATATAGAAGAGGTGGGCCAAGTATTTTGATGAGCTGTTGATTGTTGTCAGTGGAGTGGGCATTATTGCTTTGGGTGGTGGTGCACAATGCCAGTTTTTGGAGTGAGGCTTGTTGCAGACATTACTGAGATAGCAATACAAGAGGTAGTTGAGGTGATGAAGCAGGAAAGCCCTGCTTTAGTTATTCCATCCCTTTTGCAGCAGAGTGCCTGAAGAGGAGTGGAGTAAATATAGTTGAATAACTGGTGAGGCTATTGAATCTGTAGTTTTAGTGGGGGGTTGTGGCAATTGAGTGGAGCAAGCAGTCCTTGCATTGTTCCACTGTATAAGGCAAATAAGATTAAAATGAATGCTGCACTGCTTGAGGTACCAGTTTGTTATGTGTTGTTGGAAAGTTGTACAGGAGAGTGCCTATCAAGAGGAAAAAATATAGTATGGATGGTGAGATTGTCAAGGAACTGTGCAACTTCAAAAGTGGTAGATGGTGTGCGGATCAAGATTTTGCAGTGCAACTAGTCTGTGAAAAGTTCATTGCAAAGGGAAACAACCTGTTCTGGGCCTTTATTGATCTGGAGCGGGAGACACTGGGGAGGATGCTGCATTTTTTCCTTAGCAACATGAGGTAGATCAGCTGTTCCATACACATTCTAGGTTCATCACCTTTGGACTGATTCCAATAATCTTGAATTGCCAACGTAACAAGTATTCCACACCTGAACTATTTTCCATGCCTGAGGTGTGTCACATAAAGCAAGATTGTAAATAATATATTTAAATTATCACAGTGATCTCATCATCGGAAAAACCTATAGTTGGTGGCCAAGTAGCGAACCCGACGTCGCTGGTATGCAAGACCAGCACGCAGTGCACTAGGCCATCCAACACAACAAAAGTTGTGGTTCAAGCTTTCATGCACATTGTACTGTTTTTGCTAGACTAACACGCTCCTCTGTTATCTCTGTGTTGCTTGTATATATAGCACAGTAACCGTGCATAAGCTGATAGAGAACAAGAATATACCAACAATATTGTTGGTTGACTTATTTAAATTATCACAGTGATCTCATCATTGCAAAAACCTATAGTCGGTAGCCAGGTATCGAACCCAACGTCGCTGGTATGCAACGTCGCATACAAGGTGCTAGGAACCAAGAATCAACCACGAGAGCTGACACAAAGGCATGGGCTAAGTTCTTGGCTGGTCAGCTCTAAATCAAGTGAGTTGTGGGCTCCAACATCTAAGCCATGCCTCCCTTGCCAAGAAAGTTGTAGGAACAACTAATATTATAAAAAATGACAAAAATATATGAAATTATAGATGATACTTAAATTAACTTTTATCACCTTGCAATCAATATTAAATTATTGTTAGTGGAGCCATTATAAAAAAAGTGAGTACATAGCTAATTATGAAACCCTCATGTAGGACAAGGATTCCTTTATGGTGTTTGGAAAAAACAGTTGCCCTAGTACCATTGTATAAAATGGAATTGCTGAGTGGTTTGTTCTGATATCTAATTTAAACGGAAACTAAACTCTCACGGGGAAAATCACTAAGACCTCAGAAGTAGAATGTATTGGCTGCTCTGGTGTGTGAAAATGTAGCTTATGGTGAAATTGAAAAAAAAAATTACAGTCACTCTCTTTTCTTCCCCTTCAAAGATCAATTTGTATTACGATGCCGTGTTGTGCCATGTTCGGGTGTTCAGAAACATCACGGAAAGGCTTAGTAAGACTGCATCATTTCCCAAAGAAAGCAAGTGTCCTGAATCAGTGGATCAATTCCTGCATGAGAAGTGACAAAATTAATACTATAAATGGCAGAATCTGCTCTAAACATTTTTCCTATCAGCAATATGACTCCATTGTTCTTCGAAAGTTCAGATTGCTTGGTTATACTCCTCAAACATGCAGGTTACTGCAAGCAGATGCCATTCCTGACATCAATCTACCAGTCATGAGTTCAACAACCAGCAGACTTGGGTCTGCTGATAAAACTGGTAAGATAATATGTAGGCCTAATTTCAAGCTTGGTTTTTCACATATTGTATGATATGAGTTTTTCTAATTATTTATCTAGACCTAACACCATTGTAGTCTATAAATATGCCAGATTGGATAGTTAAGTTACCCAATAGGCTGTGAATAACAGAGTGACCCATTTTCTAGACAGCTTTCTTAGACAAACTTGCAAGTCATATCTTGATGATGAATTCAAAATATGATTAATTCTTTGCCCCCATTTAATTTTATTTTAACTACTCAATGCCACTTATGCCTGTTGAATTTCTTGAATTGGAATTAAACAGGTTGAAAACACTATATTTTTTAAGAAACAGTAATAACAAAAAAACAAAACTCAAAAGTTAGCTCAGGCCCCACCACAATTGTTGTGAGGTGCAAGACAGCAAAATCAAGGTCTGATCATATATGTATAACAGGACTGTTTCACCTGCAATTCAAAATTAGTTTGCTACATTTAGTGTTCAAAACAAAGTTAGACACTAATTGGTACATATTAACTAGCCATATAATAAACATTATGGCCACATTGCACCCATTCCTCATCTACATGATGAAACCTAGTTCCTCTCTTTTGGACATCATTTTGATATAAAAGGACACAATTAGTCAACATGATAGTATACCCGGCCCACACTTGCCACCACCTGCTGAACCCACATCAAACTCACCAAAATATACATTACACAGTGGCAGCTTCCTTTGACTTCCTTCACTAAATCAATCCTCAATCTATGGACAACACATCTATGCATAAGCAGATAACACACACACACACACAAACGTCACACCGAGTCAGTCACTGGAGGTGGATGTGGAGGAATTGGGGTTGCCCAGGGGTGACAGGGTTCACCTGCTGAGTCCTAAGGTGCGGGCACTACACGGCACTCCTGTCATACCAACATTGACTGGGGAAAGCACCTTTTGATCACTTTATCACTGTAGCCAGCCTAAACCTAATGTAATGTTGGTGCTTGATTTGTGGGAGCACCCTAATGACGGCATTATATCTTATGGTGGTCAAGTACTAACATATGGTCTCGCACTTGATCGTAACATTCCCGACATGCACGTGTAGGTTGGTATATATGCGATACTAAATAAATTCAAAGATCATAGACACATAGCTACATTTTCAGTCATTTCAAAGGGAAATCACAGCACCAGCTGCTACATGCATAGGTATATACAGTTTCAGAAGTTTAATGGTTCATGGTTTGTCTGTAACTATTTAACAAATTATACTTGCTCCACATGGAATTCTACTTTTTGTTACATAAAAATGTGGAAAATGCTTCCCCATGGATTCTAGAACTCAAATTCTCATCAAGCTCAAGTATTGGGTAAAAATTATCCTTCAATATTCTTAAATTTTTTATTAGTGTGCAAAAATATCTCTACTGCTAGAGTGCATTCTATATGAATGGCATCACTGTAGAGCTTTTATAGGCTTGAATGTATAAGTATTATCAACACTGACCTCCTGCATATGGGGGATGCTATAGAGCTAATCTGATCACATTATTTTACTTTATGAATCATTCCTGGTTGCTACCTACTTGTATTGTATTACCTGCAGCTCCTTTCTAATATTAAATAACAGGAAGAGAGGTAGAAGGGTGGAAGTGCTTCTGTCCTGTTCAGGTTCCGTCTTATCAATGATCAGCATAAAGCACAAAATATATTGAGTAATCCAAAATTTAAATGGCATGATGAATATTTTCAAATAGATGAATTAACTCATCATGCATACAAATTAAATTTATAAAACATCTTATTTTTATGAGGCCAATTGCACATAAGTGGAATGTCTGACATACGGAGAGTGTGAATGTTTTGATCAATGAGTAATATTAGTTATTCCAAATTTTGCAGACCCCAAGATATTGCTGGAAGCTTTTGTCCCTCTGCACCACCTTAAAGAAAGGGACCTCACCTCTTCATTTGCGGAAACATACGACCTGAGTAGCAGAGGACTGGGGAGATGCTTGGAACAGCTGCAGTCAATTTCAAGTGAGATCTTCATCACTAGCTGTTATAAACTTCCTAATAGATGAATAAATTTTGGTGGTCATTGAAGCAGGGGCTTTTGTATAATTATAAAAAAATGTTCCCTCAAGGCCTGAGAAGATTATATGCAAATCATTAAAAATATGCTGTGTAAAATACCAGGTTATAACAATATTCTGTTCACTACAAAGATTATTGGGAATTAATTTTTTCTTCAACAAAAATTACAATAGTTCATCGCCGTTCATCATGGCAATAAAGTTGCAGTATGAGACAGTATAGCTTGCTTCTTCCAATTTGTATATTTATTGGATAAAAATATATCTCCTGTCAGCAAATTAAATCTAGCTTATCAACACAGCATTTGAGCACCGTGGCCTGTGTCCGTGAATCTCCACGTACAGGTCCTTCCACAACATATCATACCTACCAACAAAGGGCCTTATTTAGAGATAGCTCAGGCAAGGACAGTGTCTTAATGCCAACAATGCAGGTGGCACCTATTTATGCGAGTCTTCACTAATAAAAAAAATTAGAGACAGTTCGGATGGTACAATTGGCAATTATGTGATTTCAGCAGTGGTTGAGGCTGTGCCAATCAGATATTTGCAATGAGACAAGTCTATGAGCAGTTTTTTTGCAGAGGAAAAGGATGTGTTCTGGACCTTCATTGATCCGGAAAAGGCCTACAACAGGCTCGATAAGGAAGCACTATGGAGGATGTTGCATTTATTGAAGTGGGTCAAAATCTGTTGAAAATGAGTCTGGTTTTCTATGTTGGCAGCAGATCATGTGTTGGAGTGGGGAGCGTGGTGAGGCACTTTTTCAAATTATTGCAAATAGATCCTTACCAACACAACATAACATTGGAAAAAGGATCTTATTAACAGTGGCTATAAGGTTCATTTAGATGTTATACTTTCTAGGCAACACTGCGTCAACATAGGGCCAACCTTCGTCAACTTAGGGCCAGCAGTGCTTCAACACTGGGCCATTCATACAGGAAATGTCCAATGCAGATCAGAGTTACTACAAATAGTGATCCTTGCGGAGTTATGGAAAATTTATTGACTACAGAGTTGCACATATTTATCAGCTCATGCTGCAAAGTTTTGTACAGACTCAATACCTCTTTCTGTGGAGTTGTCGAGTGGGCTGGGGAACAGCGGTGTATAGGCGTGGCTGTGGAGCAGCTCACACCCTCTCACTTCTGCTGCAATCCAGATACAGACGTGCTTGCAGCAAGAGACCTTGAGAGCCAAGACTGCCAGTTCCCAAGCAGTGGCGTAGTTCAACAATACGCCACTGCTTGGCAGTGGCATGCTGCGTATAAGACTGTCGGTTTCCAAGCAGCGGCGTAGTTCAACAATACACCGCTGCTTGGCAGCAGCGTGATGCATAAAGTATACGTAGGCGACGTGCTGCGTATTGTCAGCCTTATGTGCTTTAAAATATTACATCAAATAATATGCTGGGGTCATGAGGTGGAAGGGCAGTTGCCAAATATACACATGTCATTAATAGAAAATAAGTTAGATAAAAAGTTCTACACACCATTGGCTACATAATATGTTATTGATAAACGTACACAGTGAAGCCCACAATTCTGTCTCTTCGTGGTGGCGAAGAGATGGAATCGTGGCATGGATGCGTGATGGTGGTGCATGTGATTGCGGCGGTGTTGGTGGCTGTGGTCATGCTGGTGGTTGTGGGGGTGCTAGCCGCAGAGGTGGTGCGGGCGGCCGGGAAGGTGCTGGCGGCCGAGGTGGTGCTGGCTTCCGAGGTGGTGCTGGCGGCCGAGGTGGTGCTGGCGGCCGAGGTGGTGCTGGCGGCCGAGGTGGTGCTGGCGGCCGAGGTGGTGCTGGCGGCCGAAGTGGTGCTGGCGGCTGCGGTGGTGCGGGTTTTTGCGGCGGTGTCGGGGTGAGCAGTGCGACCGGCGGCAGTGGTGGTGTGGAAAGCTGTGGTGGTGGTTTGGGAGGCGGTGGTGGTGGTCGTGTCCATGGTCGTGAAGCTCTGACTGGTTTCCATGTCGCCGCCGGTGGCTGTGGTGGTGGTGCTTTGAACTAGTTGGCCAGTCCTTGCATATGAATTTCACTCTTTTGCGGTTGTGCTGTGTAAATTTGAACTCTCTTATGAATAAGGTCCCTTATGTTGGCCATATGGTGCAGCTGTGGGATTTACAGTTGGTTGGTGTGTGTGAGTCTTGGTTGACCTCTACTGTGTCATAGTCCTTTGTTGATTTGCTTGGGTTTCAGCTTGTGAGGGGGGATGTGGTGGGGGAAGTGAAGAAGCATGGAGTCGGTTTGTATGTTGCAAACAATTAAAGCTTGTGGCACTTGGTGTGCGTTTGTTCAATGTTGCTGCCCTTTCCCTCCTTGATTATGATGCTTCAGTTGTGGTGGTTTACTGCTCAACCTCCTATTCAGCTAAGAAAAATGCTGAACTGATTGAATTCTTGCTCAAGTTTTGTTGGCAGGGAGGTTGTTGTGCTTGGTGATTTTAACTTTCCCTCATTGGATTGGTCTGCAGACATTTTTATTAATGATATCCCTCCCATTGATTCTCAGTTACTTGACTGTTTTGTTCTTCTTCGACTCACTCAGTGGGTGAGGGAAAGTACTTGCGTTGATTTGGGCAGCATTCTTGACCTGGTGCTGACTACAGAGGAGGATTGGGTGTCTTCTGTGGCAGTTTTGCCCCCATTTTAGGATGCCACCATGCCCCTGTCATGGTGGAGTATATCTTTCAGATGAATGATGTTGCAGTTGATCCTGGTTTGAAGCTGGTTATGTGGTCTCATGAAGATTACAAGAGTATGAGAGAGGTTTTAACAGATGTTGACTGGCATTATGAGTTCCTGTAAGGCACTGTGCAGGAGAATTATGGGTTGTTTCAGTCTATTATCCATTCCCTTGTTGACAGGTTTGTTCACACTCCAAACTGTTTCACAACCGAGCTGGTTGTAGGGCCCTCCTAAATACCCCCTAATTAGCTGATGATCTGTTGATCATGAGCTTGGGCACAATACAAGCTTTTAAGGGCCAGGCTTGGTAGGCAGCACGGGGAGGTATTGGCGTCCTTGTGGAGATTTAGTAGGCTCAATTTTTAGTTTAAAATTTTTTCACGCCAAAGCCAGAGTCTGTATAAGCAGAAATTAGCAGATAACTTCTCCGTTGCTCCCAAGATGTTCACTCCTATATCAGAAGAAAAAAGGACTGTCCTTCTGTTGGTCCTCTGAAACTTCTGCCTGGGGAGGTTGTTGCTGGTCAGAGAGACATGAGTCAGCTGCTTGTGGATTCATATTCATCTGTTTTGGTGGGTCCTGATCCTGTCAGCTCTTCCCCATATCAGTTTTTTCTTCTGGAAAATTTGGTGAGGTTTGCATGACTTGTTATTTGGTTTCCCAGGTTCTGGATAGTTTAGACTCATCTTCTGCCCCTGGAACTGATGGTTTTCACCCTGGTGTTTTGAAGTCGTCAAGCCGTTGTCTTTGATTTGTGTGAAGTCATCAAGCCAGGGAGTTTTGCCAAGGGCCTAGAAGGAATCTCATGCCGTTCTTTTATTCAAGGCGGGTTCAAGAAGTAATCTTCTCAATTATCGTCCTGTGAGTCTCACTTCTGCTGTGTTGTAAGGTAGCTACTGGAACAAGTTATTGTGTCCCAGGTGATGTCTTTTCTGGAAGATTCTGGCATTTTGTCTTATGCCCAATTTAGTTTCTGGGTGGGAAGAAGCACAGAGGATCAACTTTTGCTATCCTATGGCAAGATTACCAATCTGTTGGACAATGGGATGGTTGTTCATGTGGTCTTCTTGGATTTCTCAAAGGCGCTTGTTGTCATCAATCACTCAGTTTTGTTGGACAAGTTTAGATGTGTGGGTATTCCTGGAGGATTGTTGGACTGGATTTGTAGTTTGCTGATTGGGAGGGGAATGTGCGTTTTTTGTGGGGGGAGTTGTCAGTGAATTCTGGGAGGTGACAAGTGGGGTGCACCAAAGGTCCGTGCTGGGTCTGCTTTTGTTTCTGATATATGTCAATCATGTTGCAGCAGGTGTGGTATGCGAGTGGAAGGCTTTTGCTGACGACTTCAAGCTTTATAAGAGTTTTCCAGGTGATGTGCAAGCAGGGTGAGTCTTCTTTGCTGAGGGACCTGAATTTGGTACAGACTGTGTTGCTGTCATGGAATCTCTTGTTGAACATCAACTAGTGTGTCTATAAGCGTTTATACAGGGGTCAACTCGAATTGGAGCAGCTTGGTGATGCAATTGCTACGAAGTTGAATGGTGTGGCACTCGAGCCTTTCGATTCCTGCAGAGACTTGGGAGTGCTTGTTGACTCAAGGCTGCAGTTCCATCTCCTTGTGAGGAGTGCTGTAAGAAAAGCTTCCACACTTGCAACCCGTCTTCTCTGCTCTACTGTCAATAGGAGTTCAGTTTTCTTAGTGTCCTTGTTTGTTACTCATATTAGACTCATCTTGGACTACTGTTCATGTGTGTGGAATGTGGAATATTTGGGGGATCTGAGTATGTTGGGGTCTGTGCAGAGATGGTGGACCAGGGAGATTGATGGGCTGATTGGTGTGGAATATGGTGAGTGGCTCAGAGCTCTGCTGTGGTTTTCTGTGAAGAGGAGGTTGTTGCGTTTGGATCTGGTGAAGTGTTAGAAGATTTTTCATTGTTCAGTGGATTCAAGTTTGTCTGCTCTGTTTGAGATAGCTCCGGATATTGGTACACGTGGGCATTCTTTCAAGCTGGTGGTTTCTCGCTGTCAGACGGACTATAAACGCAGATTCTTTGTTTCTCCCTGTTTGCATATTTGGAACCACTGTCCGCTGATGCAGTTCAGTGTGATTCCCTTTGTGGCTTCAAAAGGACGTTAGCTGAGCAGTTGGGGGAGGTATTGTATGAGTTTTACTGAACTTAATGAAGATTTGATTTTGAGTTTTTGTTCGTGTTTCTGCCAGTTGTGTGCAATTGTCAACTGACTTCAGTGTTATTTTTCCTTGACCTAATAAGTGCATTCCAGCCAGTGTCCTGCTGCAGTTTTTGTGCCGTGTTGTTCATTTTGATTGCTGGCGCGCCAAAATATACTACCTCCTATGCTTGCATTGCCCTGTTATTGGGGCTGTTAAGGCTGTGGGAGGCTGCTAATCTCTTACCTTTGATCTCTTACCTTTGCAGCCCCCTCCAGCAGGTCCACATCAAGTGGAGAGCAGCAGAGCCGGGGGAGGCCAGCACAGCTATGC
>SDVV010007697.1:0-17624 GCA_016164225.1 Gammarus roeselii | reverse complement strand
CCGCGGATCCCACGAGTACCTCCTCTCCCTGGGTCACCTTCTCTCAACCAACCTCGTTACATATAATAATAATGATAACAAATTCAAAATTTATCACCATGAAAAAAGGGCAGAGAAAAATAATAGAGCCCAAGCAAGAAGAAATAATAAAATACTAAAATAAAGTGTTAATGATCTATAAAATGAATAAGCATCCATCCACCCCAACCCAATAGAGTCCGACGAATCCCGGAGAGAAAGCCAAGTCATCTGGGTCTTCCCGAGCTCTCCGGGTCACTCGAGACCCCTCGCCTCAGCTCGTTTCGGCTTGTTTCGAATCATTTCGGCTGGTGTCGGCTTGTCGCGACCAACTCGACTCGCCTCAACATATTTCGACTGATCTCGACGCACCTCGACCAGCCTCGACGTGACCCTCGTCCTCTGCGCCAGTAATCCGCGGACAGTAATGGTTGATTGCTCTACTCAAGCATTTCACATACATATTTTTTTCTGTGTATGGGTTTTACAGCGTTGGGAAGAGGAAGCAGGAGTCCCAGGGTTCAGAGGGGCCTCAAGCGGGTCCCGAAGTTTCTCAAAAGGTTCGTAAAGGGTCTCAAGGGTGTCCCAAAGGGCCCCGGAAGGGTACAAGTGGGTCCCCCCAAATCCTCTTGGTCTTCCAAAACTCCCAGGTTCCCGAAACCCCCGGGTCTATCGAATCCCGCGAGTACCCCCCCTACCGGGTCACCTAGTCTCAACCAGCCTCGGTTCGTCTCGACTCATCGCCTCGCCAGTCGACTCGGGTCTTCACTCGCCTCAAGCTGCCTTGACTTACCTCGTCCCCTCCACGCACAGTGCCATACAAGACTTTCACTCTCTAAGATCAACAGCAACATTAATTCACCTTTTAGCCATCAAAACGCCTTGCTGTGCTCGGACATTTATTAGGCGCCCGGGAGAGTGCAAATTTTCCCACCGTAGGTTAGACTAGACTGACTAACCCACCGCATAGTCCACCTAGGGCCCCTGAGGGCGTCTAACGAAACAATTATATAACTAATCCAAAATTGATCACCAAGAAAAAAGAGCACAGATAAATAATAGAGCTCACGAAATAAGAAATAATAAAATAAAGTGTTAATGATCTATACAAGGAATAATCATCCATCCACCCCAACACACCAGAACATTGAAACTAGCAGCGTGTTCATGTCCCTCAGCTACACAGCAACGCCCCAACGAGACGCGTGCAGGGATAATCTCATGTGGGACAGGGATGTTTTGTACGAGGGAAATGATGGGGATTATTCACTAGTCCATGAAAAACAATGAGTGTATATGTAGTGGTTCAGGTGTCTTAAAAGTGTCGAAGGGCCTGAGGCATGGGCAGCGCACAGGCTGTGTCCACGTCAATACCGCAGAGACGGTGCACAAGACGCAATCCGAATCGGAAACAGGGTGGGTTGAGGGATTTTCGACGGGGCCGAAGTCTTAGGCGCCGCCACTGCAGGACAGACATCTTGATGGAGTTGGTCCGCCTGACTCATGTAGGCTCCCTCGTGGGCGGCCTCATTAGACCACAATCGTTGAGGTTGTCAACGGAGGTTGAGGTCGCAAGTTTTTATGTTAGTCGGTTCTTCAGGAATTAGTAAAGGTGAAGGCTATAGTTGCGAAACAATCCACAAGTCGGTTGCATTGGATGCTGCTTTGCAGATTCCAGTTTCTTGCTAGAAAAGGTCAGTCTCTTTGTTTAGAGTATTTTGCAATTCGTGCACGCTTGTTGTTAACTTAGTGGTGCGATCATCGGTTCAGTCTTAGCGAGCCCCAGAGGGGTTGCAGGCCCCTCAGTTGGAGTGTGTTCCTGACCCTCATTAGACCACTGGTTTCGGACAAGGGCCTGGGTTGCCAATGATTGAACCTCCTCTTCGGAATCGGATGATGCCAATCGACTCCAAGCTAATTTTGGTAGCTTATTGAACCCTGCTTTAGCATTCCTACATAGATTTTCATCTAATAAATATGTGACACACTTACGTGGTTTTGGGTCCCAGCACAAATAAGGGTTCAACTTGGGTTAGACAAAAGATTCTCTGCTAAGGATGTTCATCAATTGGGACGTGAATGCAGAATTGGTCAACTGATATCGCTTCATGACTCGGAACTTTACAGGGACGGAATCAGATACCAAGTCTCAATTAGGTCTTCTGCTTATTTTGTATGTTGTCTCGCTCTCTTTAGTTTGTTCCTTAATGAGTCTTCTCACCTATCTCCCTGCTTCATCTTTTTTCTTCATCTTCCTTGTCACTTTAGCATATATTTAGGATACTACATGATCAAATGGGAGAGGTGTATCTTCTCACGTAGTGCATTCAATAATAGATAAATATGTATGAAAAAAATGCAAAAAATATGTAGTGAAATGCCTACATTGTTATTGAATCCCTTTAGCTGTATGTACAATGTTTCTACACTAATCAACTCAAAAGAAGCATTCTTCATTGAAACTTGAACAGTATTCCAACAAATTAACAAAAACAGTGAAGTCGCTAACCAATAGCAAATTGACAAGCATGATCACGTACTTGAGCTTCAGCTTCCGGTCACATAAGGCTCAATAATTAGGAATACTGGACAAGCAATCAGATTAATAAAAGGGCATTGTAAGAGAGGCCAATTCACTCTCAAGACTTCTTCATCTAGCTATATAACAATATAGGTACTAAAATGGATTCAACATGAATTCAACAGCTAATACAAGAATTTCTAGCGCAGCACTCATTATAACTAGACTATTCTCCGTAAAACATACCTTACATTGACCACAGACTAATCCCCACGGTGGGAAGAGAGGGGTACCGACGGCAAGACTGTCCTAGCTTTTGTCAAATGCTCACACGCATACACATCTTAGCTTGTTATACAGAAACAGATGGAAGACCGGATCTCCCAGAATGGATGGCCAAGGCAAAATGCACCTCCCACTCCTCGTACAAAACTTCACTCCGGCTTAGATTTGATTTGAGCCCCACTTCTACCGGAGCCTCAACGTGAATAATAACAGGCTCCCCAGTAAAGCTCGCCGATCATGGATTCCAGTAGGCTCGCACGCCTTTGCGTGCGAGGAAAACAACCTCGTCAAAGTTAGAACACCTTGAAAACCTCAGCCGCGTCAAACCCACTCCGGTGCGCAGAAGAAAAAAGTCTATACAAAACGGATCTCCGCTTCTGGTCAATAAGAGTATTATGTATGCACGCCAGTGCGTACAGGTAGCATCGTCGAGATTGGTACAAGGTTTACGGCTACACGGACAAAGTAAGCTCCGACAGCAACGCAACACTATGTTTACAGCTACGCGGTTTAGTTCAGTTAGAGAAAAACTCCTCCATTCGGGTAAACTAAAGACTCGGACTATACGAATTCCCGCCTCCAACCCCTCAAAACCTCATGAGTAATATGTACGCATGCCAGTGCGCACAGGTAGTATCGTCGTAATTGATACAAGGTCCGCGGCTTCTCGGATCAAATCAACTCCAACCGCAACGCGCCATGAAGTTTATAGTTACGCGGTAAAGGTCAACAACAGAAATAGCATATGGTCCGCGCACGCGCGAACGAGCCCGGACTGAAAAACACGTTTTCACAAAATCACAAACAGGAACTCTCGCACAAATACATTAGCATTATTTCAGATGACAAAATTGTGGATCGTGAAGAGGAAAGAAAGGGCCGGTTCATCATGGGCTGAAAAACAGCTCAGATCATTGGCATCACACTTATTGTTTAGGGGTTAGGGTATGGGGGGGGGAGATATTTCGAGTCACAAAAGAGCCAGATGGGTCCCGGAGGGTAACCCAAGTCTCCGGGTCCCTCGAGTTCCCTCGTCTCGGCTTGTCTCGACTCATTTCGACTGGTCGCGCCCAACTTGACTGTCTCGACAAGTTTCGACTGATCTCGATCAACCTTGACGCGGCTCTTCCTCTCTGCGTCGGTAATCCTTTGTACTGTAATATCAAATTTTTCTACTTAAGCATTTCATGATAGCGGTGTAGGGGGGCAGAGGTCCTTCGGGTCCCAAACGAGACCGATGAGTCCCGGAGAGTAACCCAAGTCCCCGGGTCCCCTCGTTTCAGCTCATCTCGGCGCGTCTCGAATCATTTCGGCCGGTTTCGACTCGTCGCACCCAACTCACTCGCTTCAACGTGTTCCGACTGATCTCGACGCACCTCGACCTGCTTCGACGCAGCTCTCCCTCCTGTGCCAGTAATTCGTGGACTGTAGTAGTTAAATATTCTACTCAAGCATTTCACATACTTACATTTTTCTGTGTATAGGTTTCACAGCGTGGGGAGGGGAAACAAGGGTCTCAGAGTTCAGAGAGGCCTCAAGAGGGTCCGGTCCCGCAGTTCATAGAGGCCTCAAGAGGGTCCTAAAACTTTTCAAGGGGGCCCCAAAGAGTCAAGGGAGTCCCAAAGAGTCTCAAGGGGGTCCCAAAGAGTCTCAAGGGGGTCCCAAAGAGTCTCAGAAGGGTCCAAGCGGGGGCCCCCCAAATCCTCCTGGGCTTCCAAGTACCCCGGGTTCTCGAGTCCCGCGGGTCCCACGAGTACCCCTTCTTTCCCGGGTCACCTAGTCTCAACCAATCTCGATTTATAATAACCAATGCAACTCTTATCATCATAAACAAAGGGCACAGATAAATAATAGAGCCCACAAAATAAGAAATACTAAAATAAAGTGTTAGTGATCTATACAATGAATAATCATCCATCCGCCCCAAAACTCCGGCTTAGGAGTGAGGTCAGAGATCAGCGTCAGCAGCAAGGTCCAACAGCTTTCACAGTTTTGCCCATGTTGCGCAACAACTTACATGTTCAACCCCAACCTCGTCCATTCCGTTTCTCAACGAGACGCCAACGGCGGGAAAGCGCATCAAGGCCGCGTCCAGTCCCATTCGCAATGTCCTTCCTTCCTCGAGCCTGCTTCACGCCCTCCACTCACACAAACACGGCCTTCATCCAACAATAACATTGTCGAAACCAAAACGGTTTGTAATTCTTAACTGTGGCATATATGGCCGTTAGTGCATACAAGAATATTTCTTCAACGAAAATGAATAGTTCATATGTAACTATCTAAGCGGATCTTTGTTTCTTTGTTCTTTCATTAATATACCCGAGTACATACATGGTGGGGTGGAAGAACTATTTCCATAGAGGTTCGGGGACCAAAATATGAACGACAGGTTGGCCTATTCAAAATATATATTTGCCCCACGGGTTTTGAAATACTCAGCTTCGAATAATACATACGTTTGTCACGCAAGTTAGGAACACGTACACTTGCACCGCCAGTTGGAAACACGTAGCCTAGCTACCACTAAGTTAGCTTAGGTTGGGAAGGCAAGGTTCCATTATGCTCGTAACGTAGCCAGCAAATATGTCCAACTGCAACCTAACGCAACACGTCTACGTGACCGTTACAGTTGTTATACACTATGCATTCCTACTATAACAATGATTTACTAAGAAAATAAGTAACTTTAGATTGAACATGTACAAAACTATTTTATGAACGAAACCCTAATTTCAAAACGAGAAGATTGAGCTACCAACCTGTGATTTTGATTTGATTGAAGCCCCATTTCTACCGTAGCTTCAACGATGCTTCAACGTTGGTCTGGCAGCAAACTACCTGTGGTGCACTCCTACAATTTGTATCTGTCCTGGAACCACTTTGCTGTTCTCTACTGTTCAATACTGCTGTTCAATATTGGTACTGCTTTTTATAGGATGGTATTTTTACTGCAAGCGATTAGTTTTTTTATTAGGTGGTGAGAGTGTGTAGGTTTTGCAGTGTATAAGAGATATAAGAAGACTCGTCAAGCCGCCTTGAGTGCGTTGCACGCATTCAGACCGAGTTTCACGCTGATTGCCGTGTGGTGACGCAAAGGACATGGTGGTGCAAAATATACCACATCTGCGTCCATTAGATGGTCAGTAAATCGAAAATATATGTTAAAAATTTAATCCCTAATTTTTTCCATCATTCTCTACATTGCTCCCTTTTGTCTAACCATATGTCCTATCCATGAGTGAAATATTCCCACCTGGTATATTGACAAAGAGAAAACACTAAGAGCACTTTCTCTAATTCGGACATTTTTATTCCGGATTGTTTGCAACAGCACCTACACCTTGTATTCACTACAGCTCACCTCCAATTCGACGGGTAGTTCGATGAAATACCCAACTTCTTCAACAACTCTCGTGATTGACGATGCGACTGCAAGAGCGTGCAACTATTAAGCTGCGCCCTTTCTCTCCGTTACGTCACTAGGCCGTCATAGAGAACACGACCGCTCAATTCACTAAACTATTGCTCCATAGATTCATTCTCAATCATACTAACATTAACATAGTAACGTTTCATCTGATGTTACTGCGGTGCCGGGGTGCACCCGATACAGTCGTGCACGTCATGACGTAGAGTCCAGCC
Source organism: Gammarus roeselii (assembly GCA_016164225.1). Classification (NCBI taxonomy): domain Eukaryota; kingdom Metazoa; phylum Arthropoda; class Malacostraca; order Amphipoda; family Gammaridae; genus Gammarus; species Gammarus roeselii. The sequence continues at coordinate 11,155 of SDVV010007697.1, read as the reverse complement.
AGTGCACCCGGCAAGCTCTATCATATATATCATTTCAGTGCGTGATCTGCAGGAGCGCCCGCGGGAGAGCATCAATTTCTCATGGGTCAATAATACAGGGCTGGAACCGGTGATTACTTTCCCGATATGAAGGTGTCGGTTGGTATCCAGACTTTCGGCGCTGAGCCAGCCATGGCTCCTCCTCTGCAGAAGGAGCTAGGGCAAAGCAATAACACAAGCTGCGAATCCTTACTTAACGTGATACACACGCAATAAAAAAAAACTTGTCCATATGAGGGAATCAACAATACTCGTTCGGTTAATAACAACTGTCTTACTGTAAATTGCAGCAACAGCCGTTGCTTATTACTTCTTTGATTAATAACAGTCGCTGGGCTAGTTGCGACTGCCTTATTAGGTTATTTGCTACATTCAAATGCTAGCCCGGATGAGAGTAACAGTAACACTCGTTGGGTAAATTGCAGTAATACTTTCGGATTAATTGCAGCAATAGTCGTTGGGTAATTATTCGTTGCGTTAATAGAAACGCTCGGTTGGGTTAATACCCTCATTATCTAAGGTGCTACATTCAAACACAAATATAGAAGCCAGTGTCCGCGCCAAGCCGAATCCCCTGGAATGGGGTGGTTGACAGCAAGATGCACCTCACATTCTTCTCATACACTCACACACACCAAAATTTAGTTTTCGAACGTTAAAAGGTGAGACCAAGACCCCGCAACGTGCTTCGGGTCAGGAGTGAGATCAGAGATCAGTGTCAGCGGCCAGACAGCTTTCACAGCTTTACCCTTTCTACATCATTATAGCCGGGCCCTTCCTCACCCAAGCCCATTCACATCTCACCAAAATGACCAAGTCAGAAACGAACATCATGGTTGTGTCAAAATGTATGCATTCACGATCATTCTCTACTCAAGTATATCCATTAAACGCTCTCTCGCTACTGACGCACTGATATCACTCTTCGACATTGCCATGGGCATACGACCCGCATATTTCACCAACGTTTCAAGAGATCTCCAATCACCATCCCCACCATGTGTTCGAGCCACCTTAGAACAAGTGGATCTACTCAGTGTGCCAATTTCTTCACCTTTACGTTTGAACTCATTCGACGTCATTATTTATCCTGTTCCTCAGCATCACTTCGGCCATGCATCTCGAACACATTCAACCTGCTTCTCTCTTCCGCCCTCGCCATTCATGTCTTAGCCCATAAAGCACAGATAAGACAACTACCATCTCATGCAAATATGTCCTCGATTCCAAATTTTCAAAGTCAATGTCCTACAGCTCATCGCGCTCTCTAGTGCATCAACACTTTACATCATTCCTTCACTCAAGATTTTACCTCGGTGTCGCTAGTCCAATCTCCTCCACATGAGAGCCCAGGTACTTAAAATACAAAACTTTATCATAACACTCAATTTAGGCTAACACCGATACCGCTCACATCGACCTTCCTCGTCCATCTCATAACTTTATTTCGTCCATCAACTTGCAGCTTCCTCCTCTCTCACACTCTACCATAATCAGACACTAACCTACAGAGCTTCTCCAAATCCGCCAGCAGTGCCGTGTCGTCCGTAAACAGCAACTGACTCAAATGACAACTCCGCCCATTTGTCCCGAACAACTCAGAACCTCGACCCAATACAATCACGTGGGCCTCCCGGGTTACTTCATCAGTGTCAGTGAAAGATTAAACAGCCAGGGATACAACGAAACCTAGTCTCGGTGCCCTTTCACTAGAACCCGACATTCATCTCGTTTCCTACTTCAATACAAGTTTGGCTGCCAACATAGAAACTCTGGACCGCTCAGAATAAAATACAGCCCACTCCAAATGAATGAGACACCCTTCACAAGGCCTCCCTGTCGACACTCCCGTAGGTTTTTCCCAGAACATCTTTTTCCTTTGCATGGTACTTCTCACAGTCTTTGCTCGCTTCAAAAATATGAACTGCACACCCTCTAACGCTTTTAAAGCCGCACTGTTCCTTGCCAATCTGTATAGTCTCAAATCCACTTGGAAAACCCTCTCGTACAACGTAACCACTACACACAACGAACTTTTACCTCATAAGTTGCTGCCATTTTTAAATCTTTTGTCCTTATACAGCGAAACAATACTAGCACTCCGCCACTCCATCGGCATCACGCCCGACATAAAACAGAGATTTAGAAGCCTCATCGACCATTCGACTACAGTTATTTCACCCCTGTTAAGTCACTCGATCGCAATGCCGTCCAAACCAGGAGCTTTTCCTGCTTTTGCTCTCATCACCTCTACCGCCCCTGCACCTCTTTCTAAATAATACCTACAAAAAATATTGCACCCAAAACCAACGTTCGAACACCACCACCTACAGCAACCATGTCAATCTCTCTGACATCAACGTTCAACAATTCAAATTACCAGTTCGCTTCTTCCATATATTACCGCTTTCCAACAACAACCGCCTGTTTGCAAAATTTCATAAACTTCTTCCCAGTCAATTCATCGCTTTCCAGATAATCTTATTCTCCTACAAGTTCTCAATAGTTGTCATAGGCCACCATTGACCTCACCTGTAACCACTCTCCAAAGACTCATCATTTCTGCGCCACCGCCATTTCAACCTCATCGTTCAACCACTCGCAACCCTTTCTTCAACGCCCGCCTATACAGCACACATTTTTTGCACATCTCAGCAGCGCATCTCTGAACGGCTCGCTTTTTTCTACAATATTCCTCCAGCCTTGCCTTCTCAAAATGTCATATTCCTCCTACAACGCCTGTTGGAACTTCTCAGTTTTTCTTGCCACACGCAATTCACTCATCAGTACCTCTATCCTTCCTCCACCACTGATTTTCTTTAACTCTTCCTTCATGTTATAGCCAATAGTGCGCACTAATTCCAGTTCCTATACCTGTGTTAACATTGCTGTTCTCAATAGTATGCTGGCGCGCATGACTGTGCTGGCCTCCTCCGGCTCTGCTGCTCCTCACTTGCTGTGGTCCTGCTGGAGGGGGCTGCAAAGGTAAGAGACAAAGGTAAGAGACCCGTAGATGATCCGACAATACTTTACTCTCCACACCCACCACACGCACATCCAATGGCCTCCCCGCCACTCTCCTGAAGAAAATCAACACAAAATCTATCAGCTCTTTATCCCCCACTGCACCACGGGTCATCTTCACCCATGCGTACTTATGGAATCTGAACTATTGAACAAGTTGTCTCCCACCACCAGCTCCTGTTCCATGCACAAGTTATCTCCACCACGTTGGATGGGCCGCCAGAACTCGCAATACCTCATTCAATCTGATTCGAAAATGGTCTACCTCCTCCTCACTTTTCTTGCTACCAGGACAGAAACGTTGACAAAAGCCAATCTTGATATACCTATCTTGACCTTCACCCAAATCAATCCAGAAGACATTTACTTCCTTTTGTAATGATATAGTCAGCTGATCACTCAAAAATAGCACCACCACTTTTCGTTCCCACCTTCCACAGTGCCCGATTAACTTCCCCTTACCACAACAACACATCGAACTTCCAACACATAAACATATTACCCACCGATCTCTCTTGGCTTCAAACTTACTACAACCACGCACATTTAGCGACCCTAACACTAGGGTTCGAAGAAGCGTGGTCCTCGTCTCCCTCGCTCGTCTTGCCGTTTCAAAAAGAGGAATTTACAGGGGAAGTGATCCGCAGCTCCCTCGCTCAGCTACTAGTTTCAGCACAGAAGCGCGTCAAATATAAAATGAAAAGCACCTCTAAGACTCTAGCCAGAAAACTAAAATAAAAATAACTCCAATCTAAATATAAACAAAGCAAGTTATGTAAAAGCAGGTAAAACGACAAAAATAAAAACTGAACGTAGTTGATTGACCCCAGTTCGAACAGCGTTCATTTTGAGGCAACATCATACAGAGCATACACTTTGCTACGATTCGGTTTGGTTACATTTGAATAAAGTACTCATCTTCGATTTTGTTTTTACAAGAGAAAACAGCAAAGTGTATGTTAAAGAGATAGCCCGTTTAAAGAAGGATCACATTCATGGTTATGGTGGAACAACCAACTAGCTAGCTATGTCAAAATTTACATTTTCTAATACATTGATTGTGGTTAGACTAACTGAGGAGCATACATTGCAAGTAATTATGCTTGATAGAGCACTCTCGTCATGTTAGCCACGTCTCACAAGCGGCGATCAACCTATTAAATTATTAGCCACAGACCAACGTTTACAGCTGCAACAGTCATTACACACGAGTCAGGCGGGCTCCCTCCATTGAAGGACCCGGCGTCTGGGGGTCCGGCAATAGCGGAAATCCCTCAACCCATGCTGTTTCACATCCTCGCCGGCAGGAATGGCGTTGTGTGCGTCGTCTCAGCGGTGTTGACATGGACTCAGCCTAAGTCCTGCTCGGGTCCCAGGCCCACCAACTATTTCCAGTCACCAGAGTCATAATATAGACACCATATTATTTCAAGTGAAAGAAAACAATCGCCATCATTCTTATCCTACTGATTATTGAGTACCACTTCGTGCCTAACATTAATCCTTGTTTCGAATAAGGTTACTCCACGCGCGTCTTGTTGGTATGATGCAGTGTAGCAGAAGAACATGAACACGCACCACGTAACTATGCTCTGGTGTCTACAGTAACAGAATTATACCACTAGGGTGGCATCAATTTATTAACTGCTACTCACACAACAAAGATAATACAGACAGCGGCAATAACATTCAGCAACCCCCCATCAGCACCCATTTCCCCAAACATTCTAGCATGCACGCGTCGGTGGGTACAAGGGGTTTCGGGCGGTGTGCTGGCCGCGTCATCCAGCACCGCAGTTGAATATCACGGCACACCAACAACAACAACGAGCCCTTTAGCGCGTAACAAATTTCCTAATCAATTCCCAGCCAATGCGTAAAGATAAATTATTTACGCAGTCCAATGAAAAAGCCAGGAAGGGCTGCTGTTTTCGTCGTGTTTTATGGAGTTGAAAAGCTCCTTTAGGATGTTGATGTGATCAACATTGTCAGAGCCAAAGCCTTCTCTAATGAGCTGGCTGCGAACAGACTCGTTGCGTATGTTGGTTCCTTGGACATTAACCATCTCAACTAAAGGGCTGATCCACAGTGTGCTTGCGAGAGACAACGCGATGCTGCCAATAAACTTCCTCATGATGGCCTCCTGATTACTAGACGAGGAGCTTGTGGAAGGGTCCTCGCCAACTGCGAAGAGTTTCTCAACAAATAGATTGGCATGGTGAGTCCAGTCCATGTCGTCGTCCAAGGGACGAACGTTGCACAGGTAAACCTCCACTACCAGCTGAGGAAGTAGAGCAAACTCGTCAGGAAGCTTGAATAACTGTGAGGTGTCAACGGCCACCTCGTTGCCCTCATCAACCAGAAACAATGTGACCTTGGTCAAACAGTTCTTGCTCACAGGTTTGACCGATTGCTTTTCATGGATGTGCAGGATCCTGGCCCTTGCCCACACTGACTCGTGATGAATCAGGCACATGCTTCCCACACACACGTCGGCATAGGGCACGAGATTACTGTCGTCCCTGCAGTAGCTTTGTATGGTCATGAACAGAGTGAAGTGAACGCCGCTCAAGTCAACCGGGACACTGGAACTGCTCTCCCGGTATTCATTGAGTCGAACAAGGTACCTCGAAGCGTTCAGCACTTTCACTATCTCGAAACCAACTATTCCCGAACTAGGCAACTTGCAAGAAAGGTCCTCTTGAAGCATCTTGTGTCGCCACTCGCAAAGGTCAACCGAAGGGCAACTTCCGTAGGCCTTGAGGTAGTGACAAAGAAGGCCATCCTCTTGGGAATTGTCATCAAACGCCTCGTCGAGTTCCTGAGGCAGATCTGTTCGTAGATTAGCAAATGTTGCTTTTAGGTAACTTGGCAGTTTCTTCATCGAGTTGTCAATGATGACGTATGACACAGGAGGATCAATAATATCATCAGAGAAATCTTGAACGCACTTGTCCATCACAAATGAAAAGCGCAGTCCGAACTGTTCCTTGCTCACGGGTAGATGAACGTGAACCAGAACATCAGCATCGCGTAAATCCTGTTCAAGTAGAAGAGAAACCGTACTTGCTGAGACGATTAAAATTTTTCCAGAAGTTGATCCCTCCCAAGCTCTGACTTCTTCTTGTACTTCCCATGCCAAGAGCCGGCCGTGAACAACTCGACCAAAGAGAGCCACGCTATCAAGAAGACGTCGCAGCTGTTTGGCATCGTGGTGATTTTGGACGAAGATCAGCACCTTCTTCTCGGTTACCTCTTCCTTGATGAGGTCCACCACGAAGCCCAGAGCAGGGTAGGATGAGGACGATCTGCTGCCGAGGTTGTTTGCGGTGGCGTCGATCACGTGAACAACTGACTTGACGTGGGACGCCCTAGCCGTTTCGACAGGGGAAGAGATGATCACAGACGGGTCCATGAGAGGCGTCAGAAATTGCGTGAGGCTCTCGATGTAATCCGTCCAACGGGAAGCCGTGGCGACAAGTTGCTGACTGAAGTGACTGTACTTGCTGCTATCTCGACTGCAGGCCCATTCTCTAAGAAGCAGTTTTACACCGTTAGCGTTTCTGTCCATTATGACGTCAGCATCGTCTATGATAAGGTGAAAACAGTGAGACAAGAGATCCAAATGAATCTGCCTAACTGAGTCCACATTTCCCGTTCCATTTTCGGCGTTCTGTTTTTGCTCAGCACCAATCATTCGAAGCAGGAAAGGTAGTGTAGTAACCAGAACATCCACACCACGACAGACTTCCTTCATGATTCCATTAAGGGTGTCTAGGCCCAGTCCACCCCAAATGGCCAGAACCCTAATGCCGTGAGGGTTCAACAGCTGTGCGAAGGTATCTCCCACACACTGCACGGCCCGCCATCCCTTGCAAATGACGATTGCCACACCGCCTGCACGTACACTTGCTTCACGGACGATGCAAGGCCACATGTCCAGCAGCAGGGAAACCAAAGGCAGGATGTACCCGAGCGTCTTCCCGCTGCGACGTTCCCCTATTGCCACTGTGTTCTCACCGCGAGCGACCACAGGCCACAGGAAAGCCTGGAGTCGTGAGGCCATTTCAATTACTCCGTTCTGCTGCATGGCATTGATGACAGATTCGTGGAGGGTGCTGGCCATCACTTGGTGATTGACAACAATGTCGCCCGGAGGGAGGTTCAATCCACCAGTTGCCATGTACACACGGTATAGACGATGGAGTTTCAATTCTTCTGAATCGCGATTTGCACTCGGTTGGAGACTTTTAGATGGCATAGGCTCAACAAGAGCAGACTTATATGATCCATACAATTCATTTCCTATCTCAGCACATTTCCTATTCCGACTTCTCTGATGAGTCTCCAAAGAAGTATTGCTAGCAGATATAATGGAAGGCAGAGTGCCCTTTTCGCTGAGTGGGGGCACAATCGCTTTAGCCTGACAGTTACCTTTACTTTCCAAGTCAGTCGAATGCAAGTCACTGTTTGAATCTTTAGACACTTGGCTGCTATGTGAAGTCTCGCTGTCAACTGTTCTGCATGTGTGATGGACATTCTCAGAGAAATTCTCATGCAAAGAGGAGGAAGGAGTTATTGAAGTAGAGTTTGGTAGCCGAGAAAATACACTAGTATCGATTGCAGCAGTTGGGAAGGAAGGTATTTCACCAAAATAAGCTCTGCTAAATTCATCACAGACATCAATTGCAAAATTGGACGTTGTTTCCAAGTGAATTATGGATGATATTTCTTCCAGTGACCCAGAATAGGGGGAGGAATCAGGATAGCAAGAGTCATCAGAAGTGGTTGCATGGTTTGCAGCATCAACAAACTCAAGGGGTGATAGTTGGCAGGGAAGAAGAGAGAAGTCAGCACTACCATTGTTGAAAGAGCCATCACTTGTGGTGGAAGAAGAGTTTGGCTGATGGCAGTTTGAAGAAGACTTTGAGGTGGAGGCTCTAAACAATTTTTTGCAGTGGCTACTAGTGTGGCTGTTGTACTTAGGGTCTGGAGCTTTGGAAATGCTTGCATCGGGACATGTAAAGCTTTGTTTTGTGGAAGATCTTCGCTCTTCCAACCTGAAAAGGAATTATTGTTGTAATAGAAAAATAAAAAATATCCAGGTTTTTCGAGTCCTACCCTGTGAAAGCATCTTGTTACTGGCTACCACTGAGGCCTGGGATGAACAATCAGTAAAATTAATCCGCTGCATTTGAAGTTGCGATTCTAACAACCCTGAAGTGAGATTGTGCATGGGTGTGCATGTATTTATGTACAACTGTACGTCTATTCAAACATTTCAAGCTGCGTACCATCTCACGGCAGGGATATCAAAGTCAAAACTTCAAGGGGTCCTTTATCTAGGAAACGGTTCACACAGATAAAAATAGGGTAGGCACCATCTGTGCATTAAAAGTCAAGTGACTGTTCAAATGTAGCTAGCATTGCATGCCAAATATATACTTCCTTGTTGAATTTTTGTCAAAAATTCAAGGATAACAAGTTTATTTAGGTACAATGACAGGTAAACACAATGTCAGGGATATCACAATGCACAGATGATTTGTAGGTTTATGGAAAATAGCTTGATCAGAGGGATTGCCTGATAAGGTTTACTACTGCGTTGAGTTACTGTCTTTGGTGGTACAAATCTCAACGCTATTCACATCATGCACGAGCATTAGGATAGGTCCACAAAATGTCAGGGATATCACAATACAGAGATGATATGCACAATTATGACTATAGTTTCATTAGAGTGATAGCCTGATAAGGTTTACTACTGCGTAGAGTTACTGTCCTTGCTGCGGCAAATGTCAATGTTATGCACAGGTGCCCTAGGACATTAAATAGCCAACTCTTAAGGTGAAGAAGCCATCCAATCTATCACTGCCCAAAAAGCAGCAAGTAAGAGTTCTAAATCAACGAGCTCTGCACCAGTGTCAAGAGAATTTGCTGTAATCTCTCAAGTGCTGGGAGCAATGCACTGAGTCACCTACTGAGGGGATAAATGAGACACAAAACAGGGATCCCATGAATGACATTTTCACTCAGTGTACGGAATCATATGCATGAGGACAGCGCAAATGAAAGGAAGAAAGAGGAGAGCTACCGGAAAGAACATTTGGCGGCACCGGTGTGTGAAGACCCTTGGCAAGGTAATCAAGAAGAGGGGAGAGATAAGTTATAAAAAATGAGCGGCAAAAAATCTTGTCAATAGGACTGGGCCGTAAATCTGTATGTCTCATGAACCTATCAGATGCCTAGGGAGGGGGGAGGGAAGCTGGTAATTGAACATCAGAAAAAAATTGAATATTAAATGACACTATTTAGGTTGTTGTTGTGAATACAATAATATTTGCAGAGAACATATTTGTATGGTTCCAGCATACCAATACAAGCATGAGTGCTATTGAAACAGCTTGCGACCTACCCTTTGTTAGCTGATCTTTCCTCCAAGAAGTTTAGCAGTACAGATTTTGATCTTATCTTTTTTAAACTGCTTCCCAACAATGAGCAGGAGCTTACATGAACATTACCAGGTGCTGGAATGTCACACAAGTCATCCAGGTTACAGTCCACAGGCAGGAGAGGCCAACATTTCTTTATTGGTGTACACTGTTGCACCAGCAGTGAGGAATGCACAGAGGACTGCTCCTGCATTTTGGCAAATAACTAAAGAGCTTTGTAATAGCGGCTAGCTGTACAAGTTCTACAATGATCTGATAACAATGAAAACAGACTATAAATGGGTAGGCACTTCCAGCTTGGAGAAAGCTTCCTACCTATTTTTAATACTGTTCTGCAAGAAAAGTAACTGTATCCAAAAGCATGGATCAATTTTGCTGCAAGAAAAAATACCTGTATTCAGAAGCATGGTTAACTTTCTACTGCTGCAAGAAAAAGTTTTACAGAAGATACCAAGCTGCTTACTAGATACCAGTCAAAATCACTGATCACACTGAGCCAACACAGCTCTAATGAAAAAGAGGCTGGTGTGCCAACGCACAGCGCTGCAGGACAATGGGGTGGGGTCACTAGTGTGTCAACACATCTCTCAAAGTTAATAGAATCACCGGCTTGGTGTGTCAACATCGTGTGTCAACACAGCTCTTAAGGACTATGTGGTCACAGTGTGCCAACACGGCTGTAAGGACAACGTGGTCATAGTGTACTAAAAGAGCTCTAAAAAACAAATGTGGTTTGTCTTAACACAGCTCTTAGGAACAATGTGGTCAAAGTGTGACAGTAAAGTTCTACAAGACAATGTGATCAGAGTGAGCTAACACAGCTCTAAAGAACTGTCACAGTGTGTCAATAGAGCTTCAAAAAACAATGGGGACAAAGTGTGTCAACTAGAGATGTAGCTATCATCACTATGTGGAACAATGGGTTACATCTGCAAACATTGGGTCACATTTGCAAACATTGGGTTACATTTGTGGAACAACAGCAACAGAACTTGAAACGGCGTAGAAGGAAAGAGACTAAGCAGGATATGGAGGAAGAGTGGGACAGCATGAGCAGGACTACACAGAGAGCGTAAAAAACAGAAAAAATGATGGAAGAAGGTAAACAATGCTATCAAAGATTAAAAAAAGTGGCATTGATGACAGAGAAATCAAAAGGGGGAAGGAAAAGGATAGATTCCTAAATGGGGAGGATATGAACCTAGAGGTGGCTCCCACTGAAGAAATGGTCATCAGATGAGAAGTAGTGAGGAGGGTAGAAAATATCAAGGTAGAGGCATTCTTGGCCAAAATTTGGGGAGTGGAGACAAGGGAGGAATTCCCAGTGGATGCAACTAGCAGTGAGTAACTTAAGGATTGGGGAAGATGGTGAGGATTGTTCCACTGAGGAGATCATTCCAACAAGTTTTTGTTTCTGTCATGCATGCGGATGGTTCATGTGATAGCCAATAGTGCGCACTAATTCCAGTTCCTATACCTGTGTTAACGTTGCTGTTCTCAGCAGCATACTGGCGCGCATGGCTGTGCTGGCCTCCCCCGGCTCTGCTGCTCCCCACTTGATGTGGTCCTGCTGGAGGGGGCTGCAAAGGTAAGAGATCAAAGGTAAGAAGTGTTTAGGATTCTGAAAGGAAAAATGGCAG
>SDVV010007696.1:0-17624 GCA_016164225.1 Gammarus roeselii | reverse complement strand
GGCAGCGATTTTCACTCACCACAGTATTTTAATAATGTTTGTCCGCGTGTGTCTCTTACGGCTTATTAATATTTTCACTATCATTAATTTCGTCCGCACACCCCTTTATTTAGTACAATGATTTAGACTCCTCATAACAATATGTTTGCACATTTCTATTTCCCAACCCCTTGCTGTTCATGGGACTCCCTAACCCCATGCATGCGTAATTTACCACCCCATGTACCTGTTATTGTCCAACCCCATGTATTCTTGGTTTCCCCACCCCATGAATTTGTAAATTTCCGACCCCGCGTGTTTGTGGTTTCCCATCGCTATGTTATGCTATAGGTTTCCAGGTTGTAATAATTGGGTAAAACAAAGGTAGGAATGATCAAACATTGGTTTTATAATAGTCTTTTTGTATATAGAAAAGTAACAAGTCAACAGGTAAACTCAATAGAGCACTGAAAAATATTGATTGTCATAACGGACACAAAGAAACCAAAGTGTAAATGAACAGCAAAAAGAAATGTATTAGGTGTAAGACGAGCGTAGGTTAGAGTAGGAGGCCTACACCCGAAGGCTTCAGCTGCGGGAGAGGTATCTGTCCGATGGCTGTGGCCGATGGCAAGTGTCTGTATTTCTGTTTTAACTTCAGGTCTGCGCCCTGAATAATATGGAAGGGCCTTGGGTAGGTGTATGAAGAAATCCTCCAATACGGGAACAATTCACATTTTTGGACCAGCTAAAGAGGCGGGGCGTTGTAATACCCAGACCTCATTGGTACTCTACAATTGAGTCTGTTAACGGATTTTGTTGGCTCCTCCCATCTAATGTTTACCATATATGATACCCCTGAGCTAAACAGTGTTATGGGATCTAGTCCCCCCTATTGCTAACACAGAGTTTTACAAGGTGCGCAAATAGCCCTCAACTCGTCAATGTCTCCTACGTTACACGATCCACCTGTTTCTTTTTAAACAAACATGGGAGGGTAATTAAAAATATGCAAGGCAAGGGATTTCTTCGTGTTACTTAAGCTAGGGGTTAATAGGCCTAAGGCCTACACTGTTTCTAGGACACACACTACGCACCTCTCGATGGTAATGTTCGGTTAGCCAAATTTTATAAAATATGTGCCAGCGGAGGCCGATCATAACACCCCCCTTCCTTTATTTGAATGATTGTATCCCCACATCCAAGCGCTGTGTTAGCAAGTTTTGACATAGTGCTACCTCGACCCGGGGTCGTTCCATGTAGGAAGGCAGGCAGGCTGTGTGGAGTTTTTAGACATGATTGTATGTAATACAGTGTGCTAACAGGTTGGTTGTATCATTTATACGTTATGTCGAGAAAAAAACAATTATCTAAACGTGTGATTACTCGCAGCATAAACATTTAAGACGTGTATCGCACGGTTCGATCAATTGTAGAAAAAAAAACTCGCTCCAAGTGTTTGGACATGGTTGTAAATATATATGTATATATATATATATATATATGTATATATAGCTGAAGGCAAATTTTTATTGAACTTTGATATTTTGCTTAGGGCATACAACCATGTGCTGGACTCTCTCTGTACCCATCCTTACAACGTTTTTTCCTAATTGACAGGAGGCCACGGAAAGATGGGATAGATACTGTCTATTAGTTTCATTGTATTATTTTTGCTCATTTCAGCGTATGTTGGTTCAAGGTACCGTTGAACTAACATAGGTTAAAAGGGAACATAGCTTATGATCGAATTACACAATTCGGGAGACATGACTTATAGAATAATTACCTTACACATTATTATGGACATAGTAAAATATCACACGCAGGTGACAGGAATTATTACTTTACACATTACTATGGACATAGTAGACATCACACGCATGTGACAGGTTGACCCCTCACACATCTTATTAATTACATATTTTCACCTCTTCTAAATGAATTCAATAAACTCGACCTGGATACGCATCACTCTAATAATTACATCGGACACACTGCATCTTACATTAGATCATAAAACAATTATTCGGATTGTGGCCATGATGTGTTATTTTTTGTTAATGTATTTTTTTTTGGTTTACGCCTTTATAACCACATGATTTGCGGGTATTTTATTCTGCTTGGTCGGTAAATTGGGGTTAACGGTTTTGAAATTCATGATGCTTGGTTTTACTCTCTCGTAATCCCACGCTATGTCTCCCGGGGGTTAAAGTGGGCTGCCTTCTGCCTATATTTTTGTCCGTACAGTTGCCACGACAAAGCTAACATCATAAATTCCGAAGTTAATTATTTTCCGCTTCTAGAGATTGTCGCTTAGGAACGACTTGCCCGCTTCTGACCTGAGTCAGTAAATTGTCGCTTAGAAACGACTTGCCTTCGTCTCACTTTATTTACCGATCCATCGCATGATTTGTTTTGTCATAGATTTGAGTTGGTTTGGTGACGGTTTTTTCAATCATTCCTCTATTCACGCGTTCGCTCGTTTTGCACTCCTATATCCACTTAAAGAAAAACATAATATCTTGACATTTGGACAATAATTTTCTGCAAAATGCATTCTGACCTGAAAGCTACACGACACTTTATCGACAATACATGAAATGTACCTTGCATGAAATAAATTTGAAATTTATAGCCGTACATCAGACATACTAAACGTGTCACCTAACCAATTGGTCATGATTTTTTTTAATTGGACTGTAATACATCTGAAATAGAATACCGCATTTCTACGCAGACTTGAATGCTACACAACAATTTATTGACAACACTCGAAATCAACTTTGCATGAATTATTGAAATTTATGAGATCACATGACACATGACCACTTGGTCATATAAATTTGTAACTGCTGCACACGACTAATTGAAAAGGAAGAACATGGCACTGTATGTACTCTGCCGCGAAACGGGACACAAAATTATTATTCGGTGCATGACCTAATCACTAAATCGACTTTACATGAAGTGTTATTGAAATTTATGAGAGCTCATTGGGCATGACACATGACCAGTTGGTCATATAAATTTATACCTATTGCACACAAAGGTTCGAAAAGTTAAAACAATACATTGTATGAACTTAGTCGCAAAACGGGACATAAAATAGATTATTGGGCGAATGACCTAATCACGGAATCGACTTTACATGAAGTGTTATTGAAATTTACGTGAGCTCATTGGACATGTCACATGACCAGTTGGTCATATAAATTTGTAACTATTGAGCACAAAAATTTGAAATGGAAACACATGACACTGTATGAACTTTATCGCGAAACGGGACATGATATAATTATTGGGTGAATGACCTAATCACGAAATCGTATTATTTTTACCTCTACTTAATTCTATAGCCAGTTGTCTACGTTCAATTGACACACAAAAATTGCTTATATACTACACAAATAAAATTTATATACTACACCGGTGAACTACAAGCTATCTATTTTATTATCTGCCTAGATATATTTCATTGGTTTTGTTTTTCAACCTAATTTTCAGACATTTTTTATTTATGTACAATAAATATATTTTTCTATGTATTTCAGGATTCATTTTCAATTTTCTGACTTTTTTCAATTTTTTATTTTATTATACAATGAATATATTTTTCGTGCTTTCAGGATTTCTTTTCCGCTATCGCGACTCATTTTTTTTCTTATTGCTGGAACAGCAGGTTGAATAATATACGCGCACCTACTTAAATTCACTTCAAAACTAATTTTTGAATATTGAAAAGTTTTGTGGGGAACGAACTCTCTGATTTCACTTCTTAAGGGGGATCGGTCTATCGCGATGTATCACACTTGATTCGATGGGCCTCTTGATTCACTTCTTATTGCTTGTAGTTACTTACAGTTTGTATAAATTTGTTTCTGAAGACCCCTGGATGCTTTAAGGCTGCGCCCTCCCAGTGACACATTTTCTTGACTGCTGTCTTGTTTTTGGCCGACGTAATTGACTAAATTTGTCTATGTCAATCAGCTGGTCGTGGCCGCTAGCTTCCGTGACGGATGTGGTTGTCCTTTGCGATGCCATGGTAGCGATAGCCAGGTTGCCGTGCTGGCAGGTAAAAGGGGTGGAGATGACAGTTCCATGCTGGCAGTGCAGGGTGGCTGCCGATACGTCTCTCTCGGTTCGACCGCCTGCGGTGAAGGTCTCCTGCCCTCCTTCCATCGTTGTTGCCTTTTTGTTTGTGGTAGCACGTGGCTCGAGAGGCAAGGCAAAGGGTCAAGTTTCTCATGAAGGCGTGTGAAAGGGGACTTAAAGCATTTTGTTTTGAAGAGTGAAGTGATGGTTTTATTTGGTTTTGTTTGCTTTAAATGTCCCTCTCCGCTGATCACCAATGTTATGTTAAAAGTTTTCAGGTTGCAATAATTGGGTAAAGCAAAGGCAGGAATGATCAAACATTGGTTTTATAATAGTATTTTTGTATTTAGAAAAGTAACAAGTCAACAGGTAACCTCAATAGAGCACTGAAATAATATTGATTGTCATAACGGGCACAAAGAAACCAAAGTGTAAATGAACAGCAAAAATAAATGTATTAGGTGTAAGAAGAGCGTAGGTTAGAGTAGGAGGCCTACACCCGAAGGCTTCAGCTGCGGGAGAGGTATCTGTCCGATGGCTGTGGCCGATGACAAGTGTCTGTATCTCTATTTTAACTTCAGGTCTGCGCCCTGAATAATATGGGAGGGCCTTGAGTAGGTGTATGAAGAAATCCTCTAATACGGGAACAATTCACATTTATGGACCAGCTAAAGAGGCGGGGCGTTTTAATACCCAGACCTCATTGGTACTCCACAATTGAGTCTTTTAACGGATTTTGTTGGCTCCTCCCATCTATTGTTTACCATATATGATACCCCTCAGCTAAACAGTGCCATAGGATCTAGTCCCCCCTATTGCTGACACACAGTTTTACAAGGTGCGCAAATGGCCCTCAACTCGTCAATGTCTCCTACGTTACACGATCCGCGAGGGACCACCTGTTTCTTTTTAAACAAACATCGGAGGAAATTAAAAATATGCAAGGCAAAGGGTTTCTTCGTGTAACTTAAGCTAGGGTTAACAGGCTTAAGGCCTGCACTGTTTCTAGGACACACACTACGCACCTCTCGATGGTAATGTTCGGTTAGACAAGTTTTATAAAATATGTGCCAGCGGAGGCCGATCATAACAGCTATGTAGTCGTGATTTTTTTCTGAAAATAGACATTTGTATATAAGATCGTTAATTATATATTGTAAATTACATTTTGCTACTTGAAAAAGAACCGGCGGCCTACTAGAGATGAACTGCAAAAAAATAATTTAACTTTAGTTTTCGCGAATTCAAATTGTCTGCATGATAATGTAACTTCATGTGATATGTTTGAAAATTGAAACCCAGTGCCAGAAAATTGAAAAAATAGGTAATAATAAATAATAATAAAAGTGAGGTTTATTAGTCCGAAAAATAATCATAGCATGCCATTAAATGGATTTAGCCCCATTTGCGATGTCTGCGTTAAGACTGCTCTTCACACAACCCCTCGTCAGGAGTGTAGACGACCTCCTCTGACTCTCACCATGGGTCTTGCAGCCACAAGGCTTTTTGCTGGTGCTGCTGCCTGGTGACTGCTGTCAGGCTGTGTGTAACCCGGGATAGGGAGTGCAGCTTGTTGCACTGCCACCGATATGCTTGGGAAGGATGGAGGAACTTCAGCACTGCACTGCTCTTTACTCGCTTGCAGGGCCTCTCCAACTCAAAGCCTGCCACTTCTCTTGCTGTTGTGGCAACAGCAGCGCACGTCACCATGGTAACCAAGAGTACATTCGTTACCATGCCAATGTAGACCTTAGGGATCAGCATGGCAACCAAGCGACCTTGGTTGGTCGGTCGATTGCCATAATTATCCTGTGCGAAAATATTCTAGGGCGATTGACTGTTGGTCGTCCGATAAATTCCGAAGAATATTGAGAAATCTGTAGTGCCTCTGCACCGCTACCGCAAGATGCAACGAAGACTCGCTGGATGCCACGTCGTCATTACTGAAATTTTCAAAATGAATAATAGTAGTTGTATCACATGAATGGTGTCGCCTTGACATCTTCTGAACGACGATTCATTCAATTAAAAATATCACGACTAGTTTTAGGTCAGTAATGAAAGTAACTTCGTTGTCGTTCACCAGCTCGACAGGCATCGGTGCCATCTTGCGGTTAGCGGTGCAACAACTCGATAGGGTAGATAGTCAGGCTTCCATAGGTGTAATGGTTTTAGCTTGTTTTTGTACACGCAAGTTCTGTGGCATGCGTGAGTTGACTTCACCGAGACGTGAACGGTGCGGTTATAACTGTTTGAGTTATTCGAGTTTGAATTTGAATGTAAGAGGCATGTTACAAACAGCAGAGTACACTAACAGAGAATAGGTATATATGTGTTTTGTGGTATAGTTGTCAGGGTCGAAACCAGTGAAATTCTGCTGAGCACATTTGAAAGCTTAGATCCAATAAATGTTAAGACGTTATCACTAGAATGGATGAGCAAATATTTAGTGGGAAATATTAATTTTATAACAGTTTCACTCAGCAATTCAATTAATTTAATTCATGCAGTGTACCATCAAAATTTGAACCTGGATTGCATTCAAAGGGACGTTAATGATTGGGCATTACCTGAGTCAGTGTTGAAAATATATCCTATAAAGCTCATTGCAAGACGAAGTGTTGTTGTATATATGTTATATGCATTAGGCCTTTCCAGCCATGGTTTTGGCGGCAAGAAGCAGCTGAACGCGGTTCGAGATTGGGCCACGCCATGTCCAAGCCCCCACCCCTTCCATTCCTGCCTCTTTCTGTATAACCTTACCTTTTCAGTACGGCCTATTATGATATATTAAGTTTGTGGTAAACTATCTTCCAAGATATGATCAATCGTTTAGTAATTGGGGCAGGGTTTGAAAATTGCTGTTTGTAAACCTGTTATATTGCGATGGAGGGCAAACGAGTTTTTCTATTTCTACCACCTAGAGGGGGGGGGGGATGCCTGAAGCAAGCAAGCGGTTGGCTGTGGTACGAGTGTACTCCGGTCGAGTGTGACGATGCAGGGCATACAAAATTACCTCGTGTAAACACTGTATTCCGCTATGCCCTTTACACGTAAGCAAACACTCATCGAATACGCACACTCCTTCACAAGCAGGTCTACAGCACAAGAAAGTACAAATAACAATTTTACAAGTATGCGCTAAGTAGTCAGCAGGAAGAACAGTTTACAAAAAATATCTACATGGGCTTGTAAAGTGTTCAAATGTATTAGAACTAGATTCAAAGATTCAAGAACAGCTTGCTTCAATTTTACAGATAAACCACGTTGATCCTCTAACATATTCAAAGATAGAAGCGTAAGGTTGACAGCATAATGCAGACAATTTTAGATTTAAAAAATATTCACGTTCCTACATAAATGCATTCAAATAAATATAATAATTATCTTCATGGAAGTGAAACTCAAAAAATTATCTTCACTTTTATTATGAACGTGATGCACCGAAGTCGAAAAACATTTCATGGTTTATCTACAATGAAAACTAAAAGTTTTTTCCACGTGTAATATCCTACACGTTACTGTAACCAAGCTACTCAACACAAAACTCGTTAAGAATAGCTTGGATGTCTCCAACAACTCAAACATTAAATTAAAAATCGGTAATGAATCGTTCAAGTGCTTTTTTGAAGCTATAGGCCGTGCTTAACTGGCTGAGGAAGGTTCATAAAAAATTGTCTCTGTTCTAGCGAGATAATTATGACTGACCGGAGTGAATCGTTCAAGAGATTTCATTTTAAATGCATGAAGTGCCAATTGGTAACGGTGGCTGTCATTTAATTTAAGAAGTGATGCGCTATGTAACAGAGGATCAGTGGGGGCTGAGTTAGGCTGCATGGTGAGGATGTAACCATTTTTTTCAGAAGTAATTGCAAAGCGATTAGGCAGGCAGTATAAGTAACGATATTGCAGTAGAGTAAGTAGGGATAGATGAGGCTATTATATACATTTATCAAGATCTTGTCCGGAACACATGAACATATATTTAACAATGAACCTGCAGATTTCGACCAATCCTGATCACTACAAAAAATAGACGCATCAAATTTTCAATCCATGTCCACAGATATACATAAAATGTTGCCCAAAAACCTAGAATTAACCAATTTGTTATCAAAATACATATCCAAGTTGCAATTTTCACCTTGCCTACGGGTTGAGAAGAGCATAGGAAAAGTGTTGTCATCATTTGTAAACAGCCTATCGACTAGAAACTTCTGTTAATCTCAATTACTTCAATATAGCGTTCGGTTAGCAGTGTTTAACAGTTGCTTGGCTTGGCTGATAACGAGTGTCGTCGGCAAAGAGCACAGATGCAAGTTTAGACGAAACATTTGAAGATCGTAATGGCATTATGATACAGTAATGGTATTATGATACAGTAATGCCATTATGACACAGTAATGGCATTACGATACTGTAATGGCATTATGATACAGAAATGGCATTAAGAAACTGCCCTGCGGAACAGTAATATTTGTATTGTAATTGACAACCCTTTTATACGCATTGGTGGCGATTTAACAGAAATGTAGTCCACCAATCTAATGGAAGATCATTAATCCCACATCTATCCTATTTTTTAGACTAGAACAGAATAATGACTGCATCAAAGGCTTTCTTGAATTTAATAAGTTCACTGATACAACGTTGCTTTTCATTGAGTGCATCATAAATATAATCGGGGAAATTGGTGGTTAAATCTGCCGTAGAGACTTTTTTCAAGAAGCAGAACTGATGCGAGGAAGTTTGTGAAAATTTGTTTACAAAATATAACGAGCCTAGTTGCCATACATCTCAACTATCATACAGACGAGTGGAAGCACCTAAATTTTACGATAAATTGCAGTACATGTTGGGTCTCTTGATTTTAAAACTAGAATAAGTTTTGCACACTTAAAGCCTCCGCACACGATGTTCAAAGTCTCGAAAGCCTTTAGCCTTTTGATCGCTCATGGCCTCCTCGGGATTTCAGCCAATGAACATGCAGGAGAGTGCGTGTTCATTTGCTGACATATCGAGGAGGAATGCCTCATCAATCAAAAGACTCAGGGCTGTCGGGACTTAAAAAATCGTGTGCGGAGGCTTTTAAGGATATCAGGGAAGAAACTATAGATGCCAGAAATGGGTCTTCTGGAGTTTTGTTTTCGATCTCCCTGAATGAAGTTATTAGTTTTTAAGTATGCATATACATATAGATGCTTCCACTAGACCTAGAAGAAACTGCAATATGTATGTGCATACATTAAGACACACAATTCCCATGTAGAGATATCGGAAACAATATGAGAAAATATAACATTACTGGCGTCCATAGTACCTGCTTCGGAAAAATGACTAATAAGTTGTATAGATGGATTCAAAACTGCATGTCTAGCTAAAATACAGATGTTATCCGGTAATAAATTTTGACCAAAGAAGATTATTTAACGTACAGTTATATTGGTACATTCAACTAATGAGACGGGACGAACAAAATAAGAGGTTGCAATTTTTGTATCAATACTGTTTAGCGAAGAGTCGTTAGTAGGTGTGAGCTGACTGTTCAGATACTCTGCAATATTGACTAAAAATATAACAAATAAACTATTCTCCATTTCTAAATCAGCAAACCATTCCCTATCCATCACATACTATAAGTCGAATAGGCTTCCTACGATAGTGCTGCGATAGTGAGTTCGGAAGGAGACCCCATTTTTTTTAATATCACCATGGCAATTCTCGAAGGAATTTTCCTAATATTTTTTCTTAGCTTATTTTATTTTATCGACGGAGTAATTAGTATAAGCTTTATTCTGATCGCCGGAGTAATTAGTATAAGCTTTATTCTAATCGCTGGAGTAATTAGTATAAGCTTTATTCTGATCGCCGGTGTAATTAGTATAAGCTGTATCCTGATCGCTGGAGTAATTAGTATAAGCTTTATTCTGATCGCCGGAGTAATTAGTATAAGCTTTATTCTGATCGCTGGAGTAATTAGTATAAGCTTTATTCTGATCGCCGGAGTAATTAGTATAAGCTTTCTTCTGATCGCTGGAGTGATTAGTATAAGCTCTATTCTGATCGCCGGAGTAATTAGTATAAGCTTTCTTCTGATCGCTGGAGTAATTAGTATAAACTTTATTCTGATCACCGGAGTAATTAGTATAAGCTTTATTCTGATCGGGGGAGTAGTTAGAAGAAGCTTTATTCTGATCGCTGGAGTAACTAGTGTAAGCTTTGTTCTGATCGCCGGAATAATTAGTATAAGCTTTATTCTGATAGCTGGAGTAATTAGTATAAGCTTTATTCTGATCGCCGGAGTAATTAGTATAAGCTTTATTCTGATCGGGGAGTAATTAGTATGAGCTTTATTCTGATTCGCCGGAGTAATTAGTATAAGCTTTATTCTGATCGGGGGAGTAATTAGTATAAGCTTTATTCTGATCGACGGAGTAATTAGTGTAAGCTTTATTCTGATCGCCGGAGTAATTAGTATAAGCTTTATTCTGATCGCTGGAGTAATTAGTATAAGCTTTATTCTGATCGCCGAAGTAATTAGTATAAGCTTTATTCTGATCGGGGGAGTAATTAGTATAAGCTTTATTCTGATCGGGGGAGTAATTAGTATAAGCTTTATTCTGATCGCCGGGGTAATTAGTATGAGCTTTATTCTTATCGCCGGAGTAATTAGTATAAGCTTAATTCTGATCGTCGGAGTAATAAGTATAAGCTTTATTCTGATCGCCGGAGTAATTAGTATGAGCTTTATTCTTATCGCCGGAGTAATTAGTATAAGCTTTATTCTAATCGACGGAGTAATTAGTATGAGCTTTATTCTTATCGCCGGAGTAATTAGTATGAGCTTTACACGTGTGGTAAGACCTACCACACGTGTTCAGAGACTTACTCTACTGAACACTAGGGAGAACCACTCTCAGGAAACTGGGCGTGGAGCTCTCCTACATTTGCACTTATCAAAATTTCACGACATTTTTGAAAATTCCGACCAAGACTCTAGATCAGCCAAGGGCAGGTCTATCCCTAGAAGATGTCACTCCGTGGTCTCACTTTGAAGTGCGACAGCCTTCAAGGAACCGCTTGCGAACAGAAGACTTAATCTTTTTAGTCATGTGGGAGGACCACTACCCGAGCAACTGGGTGTGCAGCTCTCGTAAATGTACACATAATTGTCAAAATCTAATTCCCATATGCTCCTTTGGAAATAGACTCAATACCTAGATGAGTCCGTCTGACCCAACCTCTGGGGCAAGCCGACAGGCATGCGCTCGAGGAAAAGTGAGTCCGCTGAGCGTATGGGCGTGGCGTCTCTGCTCGACCGTCTGAGATGCGACCGCCTGAAACCTAAATACATCTCTTCGCTTCTTGTTCGCCCCGATCCTGAACTGTCGTCCTGACACTCGACCCTTTCTTCTCCGGGGCTGATATGCCCCGGGTAGTAGTGGTGGGGTTGTAGTAGGTAGTGGTGCGAGTAGTAGAGGTCCATCTCCTTTCTGTCCTTACAATTTTCCTTTTTCTGTATGTGTGATTGAATTTCTAAAGCCTCGTTGACTATCCCCAACTCTTCTTTCACTTCTTTTAAAGGAAACACTCGATATGAGCACTTATGCTTGTTTGTTTGCCTTACTCTAATCTGATCTAATCCAATCTACTACTAGTCAGCGCAAACTCTCCGAGCTGGTCTTCTTCCATAGAAACAGGTGATTGTTGCTGTATTGCTAGGTAATAGCTTGGCTTCCTATCAATATATACATTTTCCTTATCCATGTGAAGGTTAAATTACTTATATCAGCGTTCAAATTCAGCTGTCGACCTTGAACGCGGCAGCGTGGCAAAGTGATTAAATTCCTCTTGGTCTGACACAGAACATACGGATCAAGAAACTGATGTTTTCAAATAAAAATATTTGAACATTTTTCTTATACTGGGTGCTTTCTGCTAAAAAAATAACATACAAATACAGATACAGATAGTGACACTAGCGAAGCGAAGCGAAGTGGTGAAAATTTCGAAGTGTTGTGCACCTTTAAACTGCTTGAGAAGTTTTCATGTATGTATTTTTTATTCATTAAACTAGAGAAGTTGGGAGGACTCCACATGTATCAATCATAATTCTTCATCATAGTGGTGCAGCATACAGTTTCTTAGGCATTTATCATCCATTCGTTTCTACATCAACATCAATGTTTAGATAACAGTTGACGGACACTGCATTCAAGCAATGTCCAGTAAAGTTCAATTTCCTCATCAACGAAAATGAAATAGTTTAGTCCAACCGCTGAATTAGGTTTCATCAAGAAAAGAATAAAATTTGTAAGGTATGGAAAAACTTTTGTGTTGTTGACCTCTTATCTCAGCATGTACAAGGAGTTTAAAATTTAGGATTATGTTATTGCATTACACAGCATTTTTTACGTAAAAATTGTTATACCCACTATCAAGTAGTGGGCCGATCGTGTGAAACTGTTTCGTAGTAATTATTATACCAACTATCACGCAGTGTGCCGATCGATGATGTTATTACGTAGTGAGTGTTATAACCACTATGAAGCAGTGGGAGGATCGATTATATAATTACGTAGTGAGTGTAGTAGCTACGATCAAGCAGTGGGCCGATCGTATGATGTTATAACGTAGTTTTTGTTGAACCCACAATATAGCCGTTGGCCGATCGTATGATACGATTACGAAATGAGTGTTATACCCTTCTTACAGCAGTGGGTCGATCGAATGGTATTGTTACGTTGTAGCTGTAACGCTCACTATGAAGCAGCGGGCCGACCGTACGATATTATTAAGCAGTGATTGTTAGACCCAGTACGAAGAATTGTACCAAATGTATGATATTATTACGTAGTTACCCTCTATGAAGAAGTGAGCCGATCGTATGATTGTATTACGCAGTGAGTGTTCTACCCACTATCAAGTAGTGAGCCAACCGTTTGATATTATTGCGTAGTGATTTTTATGCCCAATATGATGCAGTGAGTTAATCGTATGGTATCATTGCGTAATGATTGTTATACACACTATGAAGCAGTGGGCCAGTCAAATGAAATCATTGCGTAATAATTGTTACATCCACTATCATACAGTGGGCCGATCGTATGATATTATACGTAGTCATTGTTCTACCTACAATAAAGCACTGGGATGATCGTTGGACATTATTACGTGGATATTCTTATATCTCCTATCAAGTAGTGGGACGATCTATGTTAATATAGTGTAGTGATTGTTATACCCACTATCAAGCTTCGGGCCTGTCGTATGATATTATTACGTAGTGACTGTTATACCCACTATGGAGCAGTGGGCCGATCGCATGATATTATTATGTAGGAAATGTTATACCCACTATGGAGCAATGGGCCGATCGTATGAGATTATTACGTAGTGATTGTTATACCTACTATGATTAAGTGGGTGATCGTAAGATATAATTACCTAGTAGTTGTTACACTCACTATGAAGCAGGGGGCCGATCGTATGACATTATTACGTGGTGAGTGTTATAACCAATATCAAGCAGTGAGCCAATCGATTGATGCTATTACGTAGCGATTGTTATACCCACTACGATGCAGTGGGTCAATTGTATGATATCATTGCGTAATGATTGTTATACTCACCATGAAGCAGCTGGCGATCGTATGATAATATTATGTAGTGAGTGTTATACACACTATCAAGCAGTGGGCCTATCAATGATATTATTACGTAGTGGGTATTATACCCAATACGAAGAGTGGTCCGGTCGTATGATATTATTACGTTTTGATTCTTACACCCATAATGGGGCAGTGGGCCAATTTGTATGATATTATTACGAAGTGAGTGTTATTCCCACTATAAAGCAGTGGGCCGGTCGTATGACAATATTACGTAGTAAAGATCACTGCCCTCACCGAGAATCGAACCCGGACAGTCTGGTGACTGCCGGGGTGCTTAGCCACTATAACAAGACGGCATAAAAGGATAGACTACCTGCAAGATCAAGACCAACGAGGAACACAAGACCCGATAAAGCCGTTTACTACACTGTGTGAATACATCAACATCCCCGCCGCACCATGGGAGTGGTAAGCATCTAGATCTATCCCAGCATTAATGGGGTTATATTTTTTGAAAGTACATCGGAGCTTGGTATACGCTCACCGAGATAAAGATCACCGCTCTCGCCGAGAATCGAACCCGTGACAGTCTGGTGACTGCCGGGGTGCTTAGCTATTACACCAAAACGGCATAAAAGGATGAACTACCAGTTAGTTCAAGACCAGCGAGGAACAAAAGACCCGGTCAAGCCATGTACTATACTGTGTGATTACATCAACATCCCCGCTGCACCATGGGAGGGGTAAACATTCAATTCTATTTCGGCATTAACGAGTTTGTGTTTATTGAAGGTACATCGGAGCTTGGTATACGCTCACCGAGATAAAGATCACCGCCCTCACCGAGAATCGAACTGGGACAGTCTGGTGACTGCCTGGGGGCTCAACCAATACACCAAGACGGCATAATAGGATATACTATCGGCTTCTATGTCGTCTTGGTGTAGTGGCCAAGCACCCAGGAAGTCACCTGACTGTCCCGGGTTCGATTCTCGGTGAGGGCGGTGATCTTTATCTCGGTGAGCGTATACCATGCTCCGATGTACTTTCAGTGAATACAGCCTCGTTATTGCCGGGATAGAATCAAATGCCTACCTCTCACATGCTGTGGCGGGGATGTTGATGTAACCAAACAGTATAGTACATCGCTTAACCGGGTCTTGTGTTCCTCGTTGGTCTTGAAATATCAGGTATTCCATCCTTTTATGCCGTCTTGGTGTAGTGGTTAAACCTCCAAGCAGTCACCAGACTGTCCCGGTTTCGATTCTCGGTGTGGGCGGTGATCTCTATCTTGGTGAGCGTACACCAAGCTCAGATGTTCTATCAATTTTTACGTAGTGACTGTTATTCCTACTATTATTCAGGGGGCTGATCGTAAGATATTATTACGTAGTATTTGTATTACCCACCATGAAACAGCAGGCCGATCGTATGATATCATTACGTAATAATTGTTTTAAACCCACTATCATGCAGTGGGCCAATCGTGTGGTATTATTACGTAGTGAGTGTTACACCCAATACGAAGCCGTGGTCCAATCGTACGATATTATTACGCTGTGATTGTTGAACCCACAATGGAGCAGTGGGCCCATTGTATGATATTATTTCGAAGTGAGTGTTATACCCACTATAAAGCAGTGGGCTGATCGTATGAAAATATTACGTAGTAAAATCACCGCCCTCACACCGAGAATTAAACCCTGAACAGTCTGGTGACTGCATGGGTGCTTAACCACTATACTGAGACGGAATGAAAGGATGGACTACCTGCTAGATGAAGACCAACGAGGAACAAAAGACCCGGTCAAGCCGTATACTACACTGTGTGATTACATCAACATGCCCGCCGCACCATGGGAGAGGTAAGCATTTAGATCTATCCAGGCATTACCGAGGTTGTATTTATTGAAAGTACATCCGAGCTTGGTATACGCTCACCGAGATAAAGATCACCGCCCTCGCCGAGAATCGAACATGGGACAGTCTGTGACTGCCGGGGTGCTTAACCACTACTCCAAGACGGCATAGAAGGACGGACTACCTGCTAGTTCAAGACCAACGAGGAACACAATACCCGGTCAAACCGTGTACAATACTGTGTGATTGCATCAACATCCCGGCCGCCTCATGGGAGAGGTAAGCATTTAATTCTATCCGGCATTAACGAGGTTGTATTTATTGTAAGTACATCGGAGCTTGGTATACGCTCACCGAGATAAAGATCACCACTCTCACCAAAAACCGAACCCGGGACAGTCCATTCCATTCCATTCCATTCTGTATATATTTTATTCCTAGTTTATTGTAATAGGATGATAGGTTTATTAGAGCTATGATTGCTCAACACTCTGTGCCAGATAATCAAGAGCCGGATCAGAAGGAGATCGCTCACCGCATGCTTGCAGCCAGCCTGTGGTCGGATTGTGATTGTTGTTTTGTGTTTACACGTTCATTATCCGCATGTATTTGTTATTTATAACAATAGGATGGTATAATGCCCCCATTTTATTTGTGTCGCAAACATATATATATATATATAGTATATTTTTTATTGAAATCATATATTTATTAGGACTTAGCATATACACATTGCAAGGCGTCTCCTATGTTAAGATCAGCCTCCGCTGGCACATAATTTGGAAACATCGCTAACCAAACATTACTACCAAGAGCTGCGTAGTGTGTGCCGTAGAAACAGTTTTGGCCTTAGGCCTGTTAACCCTAGCTGAAGTTATACGAAGAAATCCCTTGCCTTGCAAATTTTTCGATTCCTCTCCAAAGTTTGTTTAGAGAAGCAGGTGGTCACGAGAGGATCGTATGACCAGGAGACGTTGACGAGTGGAAGGTAATTAGACCATCATGTAAAACTCGACGAGTCAGCATTGTGTGGCCTGGATCCAATAACGCAAAAGGGGAAAGTGTTAAGCTCAGGTTATCCCAAATTAACAGACAGATGGGAGTAGCCAACAAAATTCGTAACGGACTAAATTGTATGTTTGCCAATAAGGTCAAGGTATTAGGACGCCCCGTCTCTTTGGAGGGACCAGAAGTTAGAGTTGTTCCCTTATTGGAGGATCATTTCATACACATACACAAGGCCCTCCGATATTATTTCAGGGCGCAGACCTGAACTATAGATCTCAGATCATTCCATTAGCTGATCCATCGGGTGGAGGTATGAATGATTTAGGACTGCAAATGATATTATAATCTCGTATTTATAGGCGTGTGATATTGTCCTTTAGCGTTAATATGTGTTCCCTGGGTTGTTACTTAACTTTAATTTCTCAGTATTTATATCCCGTGTTGTATCTCTCTACAGGGTGGGTCGCCTTTTCGTTTTACGCTTACGCTTTACACTTATACTACATTTCTTTTTGCTGTTCTTTCACACTTTTGTTACGCTGTGTCCGTTATATTACAATCAATGTTCAGTGCTCTATTGAGAGTTTAACTTTTGACATGTTACTTGTTTTATTCAAAATAATATTATAGAACCACTGTTTAATCATTTGTACCTTGCACTTTTACCTGATAATAACAACTTGAAAAGTTTTCACACAACACCTATAGTATATGCTGTAGAATGCATTACCACACACACTGGCTTCTGTATGTCAATGGGTGCACCTGTGGACTCTCCGTGGTGTTTTCTTGTCCGCTCTAGAGAAAGATGCCTCGTACGGTTCGGAGGATGGTTCTTCCCATTGTGAACAGCTAGCTGCGAGTAATGGGCACACGTCCAGTTACCGTTGGCGTGATAATAGAGGTGTATTTCCGCCCCCCTAGCCTTGTACTGGGGTGGAAATGACTTTTATGTATTGATCATTTAAATAGTAAATTGAGTTTGTGCTTATTTTATCCATACATTTACAAGTTTAATTTATTTAAACTCATGAATTGTGTATACTAGGTTACTAACTGTTTACTCAT
>SDVV010007695.1:0-17627 GCA_016164225.1 Gammarus roeselii | reverse complement strand
ACACATATATATATATACACATATATAGTTCCATACCAGAAATCGTGACATAGAAATGTCAATCAATTACTTACCTTTAATCTTGTTGTTCATCTTCCGACATTTTTCATATACTTACATTGGCAAGAACAGCATGAAAATCAAACAAAATTTTATCAACTCATCCCCATGACTGGTATTAAAGTAATTCAGTCACTTTCATATGTTATCATTGGTATATATACTATTTGATCGTTGATATACACAAGGCAGTCACGTTAAAGTTAAACTGTAATAGACGACATTTAATGTTGCAATAATTCAGATTAAGCAGCAAACGAACACAATGTCAATACAAAGCAGTGTTGGGCGAGGAGAGCATCTTAAGTAGAATATGTTAGATTCGTGCCATGGCTTCCAGTGCACTGGGCATTGTGAGCAATAGGCATGCCCTATGTCGAGAATCACTAAGTTGACTCTTACTGCACATAAAAGTTACCTTCAATAAACTAAGTTACAAGGTAAAACACAACACAATTGATGTTCGAGTTGAACTTATTTTGTTGAAAGTGCACTAGACAATCTTGGCACTCTACTGGACAACCTTGGCACTCGACCCTATTCTGTTGAAAGAAGGACATTGACTCCAGTGCACTAGACAACCTTGGCACTCTACCCTATTCTGTTGAAAGAAGGACATTAACTCCAGTGCACTAGACAACCTTGGCACTCTACCTTATTCTGTTGAAAGAAGGACATTGACTCCACTGCACTAGACAACCTTGGCACTCTACCTTATTCTGTTGAAAGAAGGACATTGACTCCAGTGCACTAGACAACCTTGGCACTCTACCCTATTCTGTTGAAAGAAGGACATAGACTCTAGTGCACTAGACAACCTTGGCACTCTACCCTATTCTGTTGAAAGAAGGACGTTGACTCCAGTGCACTAGACAACCTTGGCACTCTACCTTATTCTATTGAAAGAAGGACATTGACTCCAGTGCACTAGACAATCTTGGCACTCTACCCTATCCTGTTGAAAGAAGGACATTGACTCTAGTGCACTAGACAATCTTGGCACTCTACCCTATTCTGTTGAAAGAAGGACATTGACTCCAGTGCACTAGACAATCTTGGCACTCTACCCTATCCTGTTGAAAGAAGGACATTGACTCCAGTGCACTAGACAATCTTGGCACTCTACCCTATCCTGTTGAAAGTAGTCCTGGCCACTCACCAAAAATTCCTTCCTTGATGCGCTGCCTGTGAATGCTGTTATAGATGCCGCACTCTGTCATCAGTTGCTCGTCTGAGAGAAACCTGGTAAGGTCATACAGAAGATTAGCGTTGATGCGCTGCTTGTGAATGCTGTTATAGATGCCGTACTCTGTCATCAGTTGCTCGTCTGAAAGGAACCTGGTAAGGTCATACAGAAGATTAGCGTTGATGCGCTGCCCGTGAATGCTGTTATAGATGCCGCACTCTGTCATCAGTTGCTCGTCTGAGAGGAACCTGGTAAGGTCATACAGAAGATTAGCGTTGATGCGCTGCCTGTGAATGCTGTTATAGATGCCGCACTCTGTCATCAGTTGCTCGTCTGAAAGGAACCTGGTAAGGTCATACAGAAGATTAGAATATTGAAACCATGTGCTTCAGTGGCTGCTGCGGCGGGCTGATTTTTTACTATGATATTAGAAGAGCACCGGAAAGAGGTGCGGCCCATCTAAACTGTCATTGGTGTCATTATATGGTTTCCTGGAAAGAATAATTAATATATGATGAACTTTTTAGTCTATTCAATGGTGGTCGCATTTATGCTAATTATTATAACATAATTTCCCATATTCAAACGCGTTACCTGATTATAGCGAGAACTGTTGTCATGTATACAAATAAAGAGCAAATTATGAACGAAAAAATGTGATAGTAAATGCAAAGTGCACCATCACTTGCAGTAATCGAGCATCTACAAATAAAAATCAAATCATGGACGAAAAAATGTGATAGTAAATGCAAAGTGCACCATCACTTGCAGTAATCGAGCATCTTCGCGTACTTCAGTCGTGCTGTAATTGCCACAACAAGCACGTTTAGAGATTCGTCACAGTTTAGAAAGTTGCTTGCAAAATAGAGGTACTTAGAACGAAGAATGGAATCATCCAGTTTCATACGGTCGTGTGAACACATGCTGTAGGTGCGCCACTTTCCCAAGTGATAGTCCAAGAGCAGAAAAGCAAAAATAATTAAGATAGTGTGTACACTCACCTTAATGTGCTTTTGGATGCTCCACACAGAAGCATTTTGTAGGTATACTCTGCATACTCTTGCCCGAGTTGGGTCATGAATGTGTTCAGGCCGGTGGTATCTTTCGAGCTGTAGTCGGCTATTTGTCTTAACTGCCTCAACTCTCTCAAAAACCTTTGCCGGAGAATGCCATTGGCAATGCCTATATCGTTTTGAAGATTTTCCTCGCCTATCTGTAGCAAGAGGTCTCCGTCCACCCTTGAGGTAACGAAGGCATCGGCGTACAGACCAAAGCCGATCTGTTTTACCCACTCCTGCACGTCGTTAGCCTGCCACAAGGGGACCTGCTGCGACAGTTTGTGTGGTACCTCCTCCCCCATCAGCCGAAGGGCGTGCGCGGCGTACTTGCTTGCGATGGCGTTAGGGGAACTCGCCACCTGCTTCAGGGGCTCGATAGCGTCAATCTCCTGGAAGATCTCTAGGTTGCCCTGGTTTTTCTTAATGCCCGCTTCCATGCAGAAATGGAAGGCTGCTAAATTTCTTGCCTCTTCTCGTTTGCTGCTTAGAACAGGAACGAGTCTCTCCAACCAGTCTCTGGACTGTCCATGTCTGTGGGCGACGGTTGAGTTCGCGAATTCTTCCGGTAGGTGGCTGTTGACGAAGGGTTCGATCAAACTTAAGGTGTCGCCTTTTAAAACTTGTGCCTCTATTTCTGTGTTGGCGACTAGAGCTGCAATGGCGAGGCAAGCGTAGTACTTGATGTTGTCATCGTGGTGGAAGGCTAGGGGGAATAGCCAGATGGCTACTTTCCGCTGCACCATCGCTTGCTGATTCTCGGAGCCACCATAAAGGGAGAGGTTAGCGAGAGCTCCAGCGCAGTGCCTCAATGTCTCGACGTCTGTTTTACGACACTCTCTAACCACAGCCTCAAGACCACCCAACTTAATGATGTCTGAACAAGTTCCCTCGCTGTGTTTGAACAAATGCTCGAGTATTCCCGTACCGACTCGAGACTGGTCAATTGTTCTGTT
The DNA here is from genome assembly GCA_016164225.1 of Gammarus roeselii. Taxonomy (NCBI): domain Eukaryota; kingdom Metazoa; phylum Arthropoda; class Malacostraca; order Amphipoda; family Gammaridae; genus Gammarus; species Gammarus roeselii. The sequence continues at coordinate 14,370 of SDVV010007695.1, read as the reverse complement.
CTCCTGTGTACAGTCGCACGCGACATTCACAACGTTCTCCAAACCCTTTTCCACAACGTAGCCTCTATTCTCGGTTGTTAGGCATTGTTCTAGAACTTTAGCGGAAGAGAATTTAAGATTGGAATTATCGGAAGTGCAGTTTTCAAGGAGAATGTCAAGGCCCCCGTTGTGTTTGAGGACCTTGCAGAGGGAGTAGCCGAGCTCGTGTCCGTATGTGGGCAAGGACCAAGCTCTCTTCATCATGTCGTTCATGTGGTCTAGTAAGTTCGGCGCTTTGGCGAAGCTGTCGGTCTCCATGGACTTCAGCTGGTCGACGAATTTGGTCATCACGCCGGAATATTTCATGATGGCGTTCTGGATATCCATCGGCTGCATTGTGCCGCCCAGGTCGAAGTCTTCGAAACCGGTGTAGCTTATGTTGCTCTGAAACAAGGTAGGTTAACCTTGTCAGGAAACGCCACAACAAGTCGTTGACATCAATCCAAGAAATGATCTGAATACAGATGTAACATACAGCTATGAATTGATATATCAAATCTAGCATCTAAACAATTCTCGAAAGTATTAAAATATTATCTGGCAATGATATAACAGTGTTAGGAAGAGTTCATCAATCTTTCGTCAGGCAAAAATTTGTTTGCTGTAGTCAGTTCGGAATATTTTTTATACAATATTTTAGAACGCTGTAAGTAACACGATGAAAAGGTGCGTAACACTTCTATTACACAGCAACTATTGAATTTTCTCACACTGTGATCTTGTCCCAGCCTATCCTTTGCAACTCACCTGCGAGCTGGTCATGGAGGACTTCTGCTGCGTGCACACGCCCTTGGTGGTGATGGTGAGGCCCGACTTGGACTGTCTCCTCGAGTTCTCCTCACTGATTGTGCCGGCCGGAGTTACGGTGTGCCGCTGCTGCTGCTCTGACACCGCAGACTTGTGAGCGCTGAAGTCCTGGCCGGTGACTCGCATGGAGGCGCCCACCTTCTGCGAACCCTCCGTGTGAGTGATGTCGTCTCCGGCCTTTAGCTGACGAGCCTCCTGTAGGGGGGGGGGGGGGAGGAGATGACGGGTTAGGTGACTGGGTGGAGACTTTTCTTTCTATATACCGACAAACGGCCGCCTCCCCAAGCCCGGCTCTTCCCACGCGTTCACACACATATTAAATGATAGCCCTTCAGGTCAAAGAATAGGTAGGAGATTTATGAGATGCTAATGCAAATATCTAAATACAAAAAAAAAAGGATGCGATTATTGAAGTTTCTTTTGCATCATCAACAAAATACAGCGACTCATGATCATAATAATTAAAAATTCAGTTTAAAAAATCCATTGAACCACTCACATTGAAGAGAAAATATATCATTTTTTCCGATACTTACGAGAACGCAGCAGTTCAAATCCAAATATTACAATCGCCACCTTTCTGCTGTCATTTGCCAGGAGATGCCAGGAGAGAAAAGTTTACTGTACAGAATCGGCCGTACCTGTGAACCTCTTCCGGGTGCAACATCCCAAGAGAAAGGGTTGACCTCGCAGTAGCGCACGTTGACGACGCTCCGGTGCTTACCCAACTGACCACTCTTTGACAGAAAGGTCTTTCCTCCTAGAATCAGAGGCTGGGGACTACCACTTTGAGCTACACTAGACAACTTGGCTTTGCTTGCAATCAACTTTCGAATTTCAACGTTCGTGTGATCCTTGGCGAAGACATTTGATTCACTTAGCGTCTTCCGGTAAAGAGGGAGAATGTTCTCTCGACTTAAAGGCAAATCGAACAGTCCAATAGGGTTTTTGGGAGAGATTTTGGGTGCGACATAGTCTTTTTTGAAGCATTTCGTATAGATGACTTTGTCACTTTGGTTGGACGAAGGCATAGTAATACTGCCGCGTTCATTTTCAGGATCGCGTAACGGTTCTATTTTAATACCTCGGAAGAATGTGTTTTCTGTTTTGTCACGGATCTGTTTAATAAAATCGGATGAACGAGTAGTTGGATTTTGTTGGCCATAGGAATTTTGTGTATCATGGTCCCTTAAATCACGAGAGGACGTCCGAGGAGATTCCTCTGGGGTACAAGAACTTTCAATTATTTTTCCAATTTCATGCGAAGGGTCAACACCAACTGTTAAATGAACATTTTGAAGAACTCTCGAAGAATTGTTGTCAACAGCGCTCGACACTTCCAGATTAGATGAAGTCGATGAGTGACGATCAGGACTTGGAGGAGAGTCTTTTGTAGCAGAATTGTGGCCGTTCACATCATTTATGTCATGAAAAATTGATAGTGATTCTGAAGTACTTGGTGAAGAAGCGATCGACGAATCAACTACTGTGTCAGTAATTGACTTTTTCGTTCCCCTGTTACTTTGCGAGTAGACCTCGTCAGCTGAGCAGTAACAGTCTTCTTCGTTTCTACTAACCTGACGTCGGCGGACTTCTTCAATAGCAAACATGGACGCAGCAGGCTGTGTGTAAATCACCCGAGTGGTCAGACCCGGATAATTCCGGGATTTAGGAGACGTCGTGGTAACTGTGGTTGTCGAGACGAGAGACGTCAAGGGATCCACCAACGAAAGTTCTGCAGAATCGGGTTGAGACGATAACATAATCCGATTTTTTGATGATGCTGCATTCGAAGTCTTTGAAGCTGAGGTGACGGTACATGCGACTGATGCTGAGGATTGTACATCTAGCGAGCATTTGTTTTCATTTACACATGTTTCAATTAATTTTTCCGTAGAACTGTCTTTATTGCCTTTATTATTATTTTGAACATACGGATAACTGACCTCTAGAGGAAAGAGAATAGGTGAAGAATCTGGAATGGAGTCATTTTGACTAGGAAGACTGGAATACCGCAAGCAAACAGATTCATCCAGATGAATCGATCCGGAAATCGTTTCTGGCTTGTGTGACGTATCGCCATCTTCCACGGAAATTGAGATGCGCCCATTGACGGACACCGGCAACTCTGCGCTGAAAACAGTCTGGGAAGCCTGTCTTAGAGTTTGAGTGGCCAAATCCTTGCCGGCATCCGACTCGCCTGTGTTTGACAACTCAGGGCTCTGCAGCGACAAAATAATAACATCTGGAGTCTCAGGAACGAAAGATTCGGGAGTCAACACAGACACGGCGGAGTCCTCCGAGATCTGTCTTGAGGGCAGGTCGGTACTCTTTGCGGTGTCAATAACTCCAAAACTCCTGTTCAACTGTGGCTGTTGCAATTGTTGCTGTTTTTTAAGTTCTTGCTGATGCTGTATTTGCTGTTGCTGCCACAACAGCAGCTGCAACTGCTGATGGAGTTGCTGCTGCTGCTGTTTGATCTTGCTTTTCTTCCTAGCGTTGTAAGAGCCTTTGTTCCCGAACACCCTGAGGCAGTTGGTGCAATGGCAACCTACCGTGGGCATGAGGTATCTCGTCGAACTGGTCGTGGGCGTGCTGCTAACATTCCCGCTGTTGATTGTGTTGTTGCTTCCCGGTGTGTTGGTGCCCGGCGGAGGATAACTGTCGTGATTATTGTTTTTGGTCACGTTGTTGAGGAGGGACCACTGCGATGTCTTGCGTCGCACGTGTGCAGATCCCAAAACGCTGCTCCGTCTTCGGCGCCTTCGCGTCTCTTCCTTGGTGAACGCAGCGCTAGGTCTTGCGGGGATAGCGGAAAATGGCCCTTCATCCTGCTCCGCTCCTTGATGATTCCTTTGCCAAGAACCATAAGTAGGAGGAGGTGAAGGGGAAGTCTCCTTGCTCATTGCATCCTCGAGTGCCGGTGAGTAGCCTTGGCTTCCGGAAATCCCTGTGATGGAACCACCAAAAGGAACACGGTGGGGCAATCTTCTCTTGTTCTCGTGCCTTTTGTTGTCGGTGTTGCCATTTGCGACGTCATTCTCTTCGCTGACGTCAGAGAAATCGCTGTCATCTAAAGCACCGTCATTATTATAGAGGCTGATCTTGTGGTCGTTACCATTGATGTTGTTTGCTATGTGTTCTTGTCGACCTTTTCCATCAGCAACCACATTGTCAGTACAAGAGCACCCACCACCGGACACCAAGTTCCTTTTTCTCCGCCTCTGCTTCTCATTTGAGTAGTTGTCATTGCAGTCAGCGGTACTACGGCAACCATGGTGGAAGTGGCAGCAACAGTGATGGTGGCATCGACAACTGCAACAATGGTGGTGTTGGCAATGCTGTCTGGGAGAAGGACAGCATCGTTTCTGTCTACTGTTTGGGTCAACAGGGGAGGAATTATCATCACTGTTGTTGTTCATCATGCTGTGGTTGGATACGTTGTGCTGGTTTGTTTTGTTGCTCACTCAGATTGTAAATCACATTTCAAGACCGTAGAGCGTTTTTTATTAGCTAGCATTGGCTGCATAAAATACTTCACTCAGTCGAGTTTACGTCTCATAGATTCTTAATCAGATCCTTTTGCACAAAAACAAGAAGCTAACATTAGTTTCTTATAAATGATTATGATGAAAACATATTGTCACTGAAACAGGAAGCTAACATTACTTTCTCCTAAATGCTTATGATGAATACAAATCGTCACTGAAACAGGAAGCTAACATTAGTTCCTTCTAAATGCTTATGATGAATACAAATCGTCACTGAAGCAGGAAGCTAACATTAGTTTCACCTAAATGATTATGATGAATACAAATCGTCACTGAAGCAGGAAGCTAACATTAGTTTCACCTAAATGCTTATGATGAATACAAATCGTCACTGAAACAGGAAGCTAACATTAGTTTCACCTAAATGCTTATGATGAATACAAATCGTCACTGAAACAGGAAGCTAACATTAGTTTCTTCAAAATGCTTATGATGAATAAAATCGTCACTGAAACAGGAAGCTAACATTACTTTCTTCTAAACGCTCAAGATAAATACAAATCGTCACTGAAACAGGAAGCTAACATTACTTTCTTCTAAACGCTCAAGATAAATACAAATCGTCACTGAAACGTAAGTAGAAAAATGGATACATGCAAACACCTGAAATAGATGAAAAGTCCTGTAATCTTGTCCCCCTTCTTATGCTGAAGGTTGAATACTAGTAGATAGTTAGCCTGAACCGAAACACTGAAGTCCATCTACAGAACACGAAAAATAACCTCTGAGACTCCTCGCAATTGCTGCCCAATATAACGACACGTGTCTCATGCACTACAATGTTTACGCTGTGATGCCAGAGCTAATGACAACTTAGTACTAAAATTACACACACAAGAGACAACAGGGACCATTTGGTGAGCTGCCGCTGCATTTGTAAGGTGTGTTTATATTTCCAGCATAAATATTACATTTTAATCTCTATTCCGTCAATTGAATCATTGTAAAAAGTTTGGCTATAGATCAAGTGATTTTTCTCGTAAGTCCTCACATAATTACTTTAAGCTACATTTTGTGCACATCTTGATAAAGCAACACAGCTTCAGGGTCCAGGCCGCGCCCCCTGCAACAGCAATGTGTTTACTGTTTACATTCAAGCGATGGTGACCCTGGCACTGCGCGAGCAAATACTCGATGTGCTCGGCAGCGTCGTGCAGCATCCTCTCACAGCGATACAAATTGGTGCCACTAACAGAGGCCTTAATAGGTGGCACTCACCAAGGCAGCAATGGGAGACCTATTAACGGAGAAATCAGTAGGTGTCGCCCTCACAGTTGCACCAACAAGCGGCACCCTCACCGTTGCACCAACATGAGGTATCCTCGCAGTTGAACAAACGGGTGGCACTCTGACGGAGGCACCTCCAGGAAGAGGCCTTGGGAGGCACATGCGAGGGCGGAGACCGCTACAAAAGTTCCCTTCCCTCTCACAAGAATGGAGGAGCGCCAACAGTAAGCCCAGAACACCTGCTGTGGCCATGGGTACACCTGGTGTGTGTTGTTTGAGGTCAAGTGTAAACATAGGATGTATTGGAGTTTCACTTATAACGGGATGTTGTTGATACCTGAGAATACACTTGAACTAGGTTTACATTCAATCAAAAGATTTTTGTTATTATTATTGGGAACGTAACTTGATTATAAATATATTATGATCAATATGACAAACAACTGGATGCGCCGTAGAAAGATCGCAATCTCTTGGAATGTGCAGGATACCAGCGCTGTAATGCCACCTCTCCACTCATAACAGAGTTGAGCTGCACCAGAGCATTCAACGGAAGATATTTCCGCAGTCGTTTTGGCGTATGAGCTTCAAGAGTAGTGGGTAACAACGCACCCATCATTGTTGGTATCCACACATCTTCGATTCAATGAGGGCACGAATATCCACCTTCCCACTGTGGGTGGTCATACACCCGCTCCACAATGATGTGCACTCAACTCACTGTGTGTGCCACCACCTGCTCTAAGTGTGGGTGACAACAGTCTCTGACACTCAGATGTCCACACTCACTCGGGTGTCAGCACACCCCGCTCACAGTGATGCCCACACTCCCACTGGACAGGGCCTTGGTCTGGGGTCGCTGCTGGCCCGTTAGCGCCATAACTGTGTGTGTGTGTGTGTGTGTGTGTGTGTGTGTGTGTGTGTGTGTGTGTGGGTGACTCATTCCTATCACAGGTGCTTGTGAGGAATGTTCAATGCAATACGGGGATCCTGGTGGGGTTGGTAGCTATTTAAGGCATAGTCCCTACTATCGATGCAGACCGTACAAAATGAGATGTGAGCAGCATTTTTAATCCGCTTCCTTGGGGAATAACTTGGTACAAACTGCCCTGAGGGTGTAGCGTGTTGAGATGCATGAACGAACAAAAGAACGGGGAAATCCTCGCAATTGGTTGCGGTTTTGCAGGAAAAATGTTGAAACATGAAATAGAGATAACGGTTGAGCAACTATCAGAGCAGAAACAAAATAATACAGCACAGAATGAAAATAAAAGAGTGAGAGGAATAAAAAAAATCGAAAAAAAATAGAACACAGAATAGAAGAAATACAACTTCATTATCCAATGCTACTGATCAGCAGTATTCGTTAGAGATGCGACTCTAAACGTGGATATGAACAAGTTAAACTTGAGGTGAGAATAAACCATGTTTATTTTCATTTCCAAATAACAAGCTCACCAGCTGCGCCACGACGGGACTGGTTTAAATAACAGCCACACTTCACTAGATTTACATATTCATTTGCATAGTAATTTAGGGGAGGGGGCATAGAATGAACGTGTTTAGATATCACATTAAATGACACATAATTGGAACAAATATTTTGATTCACAAAATGCCTAATTTTCTTGTTTGATTCAAGAACCTCAATAGTATTTCTGTTCGCACGTGGCATTTCCAACAATCACCAACGTTGGAATCACTTCACAACTTCATGAACAGCATTCAATAATAACCACAACACAAAATGTTACGGTAAAAATCACCCCTAAGGTGTGTGATCACTAATCAGAATCCTGTACGGAACTTCCTGTATCCCGTACGTCCTGCACGACACAGCTGAGTGAGGGTGTATAACATATCAAACGGTAGGAGTAGGAAGTGAGGTAGCTACCCCCTCAAGAAAATAGATGAGGGGTGGGTTGTGAGGGGGGGGGGGATGGAGTAGGCTCCATCGTACCTGCATGTTGGGGGAGCCCAGACAGTGCCTTTGACCCTGACCACTAACACAACTACACAGTCCCGATGCAGGAAGAAGATGGGGGCATCACGTTATGAGGAGCGAGAGCGAGCAACGACATACCACCACGGCTGCCAGAGAGACACTGAGGGCGCTCAGATTTGTAGAGATTACTTTCCCAGAGGTAAAGAAGGGCTCCGCCTTCAACAGGTGAAGAAGCAGTCTACCCTCATTGGAATTAAAATCTTACTTATGTTGTATACATCGACTTTCTTGCCCGAATTAAATTTAGAATGGATAGATGGTTGAGTATTTAATTAACGAGGGCATCAAAAGGAGTGCGCTAACATATGGTGTGCAATTATTCTAAACGAAAATAATAAGTTAATCGAATTCAAAAAATTACAACGAAGCATGACAATACACATTGTGTTCTGACAGCTGCGATAGGAACAGACTACGACTTAGTTAATTAAATAAATATACACAAATTCTTACAATACCATGCGCATTAAGTGGACGTAGGTGAACTCTATCTTGTACATCAAATGATTCATACAGGCTATTAAATGAGTCATGATGAACCTACCATGGAGGTAAGATTAGGGGGTTTAGAGGCCTGCCTATTATTTAATGGCAAATTGACGCTGGCCCGAATCACTTATCAGCTCTAGAGATATGTTCTCGACTACGCTCCTTCTAGAGCAGAGAGGAGGGGGAGAAGAGTTCATCAGAGATGAACAAAATAGTCTGAATACTAGACATTAAAATTCCCTGGTGGTAATCATAACAAAATCCTTTTAACGGGATAGCTGACAGCTAAAGTTTAAAAAAATCCCTTCAGTTGAAGCCATGGTATAAATTATGTCTCCTTATATTTCAAAACATACCCAACACATTTCAAGTATGACGATCACGCAGAGGGAGAGCGTGGAAGTAACCATTGCACACTTACTGTGCCTCGTGCATGAGACACGCCAGACTGATTAGTTTGGCAAGTCAAGCCCTGTAGGTTTGCTACACCGCCAGTACCGCACACCGCCGTTAGAGGTGTGCGGTACTGCTACGGTACTGAAATAGAGCTCTGCGCACGCGCTCAGGTACCAGGTAATGAGGTCAGATGCAGGGTGTTATGGGCTAACCCATTCGGAGCATTGATCCGCGGGGATTTGAAGGGTCGTCCAAGATGGTTGATGGCTGTAAACAGATGGCAGAGACCCAGAATATACTCGAGGAAGAATGTAGGTAGTTGAGATAAACTGATCTACAGGAATAAACTCAACGAGCTCATGAGGGTCATTGAGGTACTTGACACCACCTGTCGCTTTTAATCAGAAGGAGTATGTGAAGAAGATCGGTGTGCTTCTGGGCGAGGAGTTGCATTATTGGGGAGATATTGTGCATTGAAAGTGACGTAGACAGAAAAATGGGCCATGCTGGGGTTAAAATAGCACACTGTTCATGTCCTCGCATGGAAACCCTTGAGGAGGATGTAAAAGAACAAATGTTATCCTCATCAGTCTTTTCCGAGTATCGATACAAGAAATATTTCATGACAATTGCATGTGTATTTCTACAGCAACATTTCAACGTTAAAATGTTGTTAATGACAATTCAGGAAAAATGCTGCTACGATTGTCTTCTTCAAAGATACAGTTGACCATTAGCCACTACAGCTTCAGTTACATATCACATTTGAATATAAGACACATCACAGTGTCACGTGAACAATTTGAACATTGATGAAGGCCAATAAAGAACTCTCCTAACAACTAAGAGTTAAGTATAAAGGTTCAATATCATCTTTCTACAAGGTAATTGACAATTAATCACCGCCTAAAGTACGGTACTACCACTGGCAGGTGGTAAAGTGGGTCGGGCACGAATTCAGCAGTACGGGCCAATTTAACGCGCCACTGGAGAGTATCGTGAGCCCCACGCAGTAACTTTGCAAGCACATAAGCAGGATGGAGGTGCATTGTACTTTTTGACGTACTTGCAAGCATGCACCGAAGTTTAACGTACAATGAGAGCTCGTCCAAGTGTTCGTGTGGGATGTGGAAGTGAGAGCCTGAGAAGCTGGGTCGTGGTGTGGTGGAGAAGGGGTGTTATGAGTTTCAGATGGTGGAGGAGGTACAGGGCAAGGAAGACATGTACCTGCGACCGACTGGCCGAACGACACGTGCCCATCGTAGAAAAGACGTTGGAGTCTAACATGAGTAAAATCGTGAAACGCATAGAACAACTTCGCGTTAATAAGCAAAGTAAAGGCATAACCAGAGGAAGTGTTCACATGTCAAGCTCCATTGGAAGGTTCAAACGTGAAGAAGTACTGGATTCGTTTATACGGGTCGACCCACTAGGGTGAATTCTTGATCCCCCCCCGCTCTCGACTTAGGAAGTTCTTGGATACAAACCTTGCTAAGCCTGCATGAATAGCTAATATCTAGTTGCTGCAATGCATATAAATAGTTCATATATATGTATTGCGTTTATAAGTTAGAAATAGATTTACCTTAGCTTTTCTTTTAGCATCAGATTTACACGACAATACGGAAGAAATAAATATTTAGAATTGATTAAATAAATTTGCATAAGTTCTGATTTTATACGGCAATACTAGAGGGATAGTTATTTATAATTGATTAAATAAATGTGTATAATTTATGACTTCACACGACGATAATTGAGAACTAGTTATTTAGAATTGATTAAATAAATCTGTATCAGCGTGTGATCAGACGACACTTTGTGTGAATTCAATAAAAGTAAGAGATCAAGAAAATCGAGACCATCAAGCTTCGCGAGACGAACATTAGAACAGTGAAATATGTGAACAAACGTTAGAACGATTGCGTTCTGGTGCGTTCTTTGCTGACCCGACTATGACTCAGCTTCCTGATCATTGAGGTTTTGAATCTTTACTTCAACTTTCATCAATGTCTTACAGCACAAGTCGTGGGATTTCGTTGTCTTACAGCACAAGTCGTGGGATTTCGTTGTCTTACAGCACAAGTCGTGGGATTTCGTTGTCTTACAGAACAAGTCGTGGGATTTCGTTGTCTTACAGCATAAGTCGTGAGATTTCGTAGTCTTACAGCATAAGTAATGGGATTTCGTTGTCTTACAGCATAAGTAATGGGATTTCGTTGTCTTACAGCATAAGTAATGGGATTTCGTTGTCTTACAGCATAAGTAATGGGATTTCGTTGTCTTACAGCATAAGTAATGGGATTTCGTTGTCTTACAGCATAAGTAATGGGATTTCGTTGTCTTACAGCATAAGTAATGGGATTTCGTTGTCTTACAGCATATGTAATGGGATTTCGTTGTCTTACAGCATAAGTAATGGGATTTCGTTGTCTTACAGCATAAGTCATGGGATTTCGTTGTCTTACAGCATAAGTCATGGGATTTCGTTGTCTTACAGCACAAGTCATGGGATTTTATTGTCTTACAGCACAAGTCATGGGATTTCGGTGTCTTACAGCACAAGTCATAGGGTGGGACGCCACCGCTGATAGGCTGACAACCGACACAAGTTGCCTCGTAATCTAAACAATTAGAGGCTCGAGCTACGCTGATTGGCCATCAAGCGTTGACACTCATGAAGCCATGAACCAAGTGCAGCCACGCCCAACTTTGGTGTTTACAATTCGTGTAGTGCATTCTAACCCAAACTTTTAACGTGGGGTCAATCGAACAGTATAGTACAGGGTCAAACCATCTTATATTTATTTGCCTGTAGGAAATGGAATGAACAGGTTAGATACCCACTAACCTAGCGGGTGGTACAACTATACTGTTCAATTTGAAACCTCACGGTAACTGATACCACCGAAAAACATGAAACATTGTTGTCAACAAAAAAAAATACTTCGGAGAACGGTTAAACACTTCAGCAACCCCTAATGATAATAAATGTTTATTCACAGCTGGCACGAAACACAACCTTCTGCAGCGGTAAACAGAGCCGTAGTTAATTCCTGTACTACTCAGTTAACCTACGAGATAATGTATCTATATAGCTTTCCCAACTACCATGTCCGAATCCTCTCGTCTAAATCGGGCAGTTTTAAGGAGAGTGTACCTCGTTACAGCATCGAGTCCGACGCACGCCTCCGACGGCAGTGGCAGGAGCGTTAGTGGCGCCGCACAGCAGGAATGTTGATAGGGCGCCGCCCTTCAGTTTGGTTCAGGGCTAGCTTCTACGACCAACAACAAGGAATAAAAACAAGAGTGACATGCAAGCCTAGCCAACCAGCTGAGATCGATGAGAAACATTATTATGGAGGGGAATAATGATGCAGATGTATTTCAGGACTGGGTCAGGGCTGTGTAATACAGTCAGTACGGGGCAGCATAGGAGGGAAGGGGTGTCTAGACTAGACATTTGAAATGCTGAACTAACTCAACAATACATTTACAAGCTCAACAGTAGGTTGAAGGTGGTAGGTTACGGAGGAACGGTTTTGACATATTGAAATGCTGCACTAGCTAAGGACTACCCTACTCCCGCGACATTGAGTAGTAGTCAAAGGTTTCCAAGGATTAGTCATCCTAAACGCTAAATAGGATTAGTATTTCTTTACTACCGTGACAATAAGAAATAAAAGTACCTATTCAAAGAGTAGACATCAAAATGCTGAACTAGATGAAGTCTACCTTTCTATCGTGACAATATGTAGAACATGTAACTACAGACTTGATTTCAAAATCGTTACACTAGATGATAAGCGTCACTTCAATACCGTTTCAATAACACGTACAGGTTTTCAAAACCAATCGGCTTGGGCAAGTGTCTAGAAAAGACATCTGTACTGCTAACCTAAGGCACTACCTTAGTTCTGCGACAGGAGACGGTGGAGGGTACTTGAAGATCAACGCCTTACACAGGTTTCTGGGCTCATTAACTGTGAAATCATCATGGCAACATAGAAGTGACTTCAATTAAGCGATTTAAAGGTCAACGGCATACACATGTCTGGTCTAGTCAATTGTTTAAACGGCTTACACATGTGTCTGGCTAGTTAAGTGTATAAATCAGTTTAGCAACACAATGCGACCTATTTAACGACCAACGGCTTACACATGCGTGTATTCTAGCTAGTTGTACGAATCAGAGTGGCAACACAGATGCGACCTATTTAACGACCAACGGCTTACACATGCGTGTATTCTAGCTATTTGTACGAATCAGAGTGGCAACACAGATGCGACCTATTTAACGACCAACGGCTTACACATGCGTGTATTCTAGCTATTTGTACGAATCAGAGTAGCAACACAGATGCGACCTATTTAACGACCAACGGCTTACACATGCGTGTATTCTAGCTAGTTGTACGAATCAGAGTGGCAACACAGATGCGACCTGTTTAACGACCAACGGCTTACACATGCGTGTATTCTAGCTATTTGTACGAATCAGAGTGGCAACACAGATGCGACCTATTTAACGACCAACGGCTTACACATGCGTGTATTCTAGCTAGTTGTACGAATCAGAGTGGCAACACAGATGCAACCTATTTAACGACCAACGGCTTACACATGCGTGTATTCTAGCTAGTTGTACGAATCAGAGTGGCAACACAGATGCGACCTATTTAAAGACCAACGGCTTACACATGCGTGTATTTTAGCTAATGGTACGAATCTGAGTGGCAACACAGATGCGACCTATTTAAAGACCAACGGCTTACACATGCGTGTATTCTAGCTAGTTGTACGAATCAGAGTGGCAACACAGATGCGACCTATTTAAAGACCAACGGCTTACACATGCGTGTATTCTAGCTAGTTGTACGAATCAGAGTGGCAACACAGACGCGACCTTGATTAAGTGTCTTTACCACTGCATTCTCGGTCGGTTGAGAAGCTCTGTTCCTGTGCCCAAAGATGTTGTGCAAAAAGTGTAAACAGATCACGGGTAACACAGTCCCATTCTCTTCAACAGCCACTGCCATCAAAAATATAAAACTGACTAGGAGTGAAAAGCAAGTTCACAAATAATAATAAAAAAAATTGTCAATTATGAGTCTACGTGAGGCTTGCAAATGGTGTAAGACGCGATGAGGATTTCTCCAATCGAGTTGTGACGTCACATTTCTAATCCCGATCCTAGTAGCTCTCAACATCCAGCTATAAGAAAGCATTACTTGATCTTTGATGTAATCTGATCCTACACCGATCAACTTGTCCAGGTAAAAGTGGTTCAATTCTATTATCACTTTTTCATGAACTTATAAATGCGAGTAATACATCATTACGTAACGACTGGGGATCACCTATCGCAGTCCCTTTAAATACGCCCGGTCCGGAGCATTTAGGCATGTAGCGTCAGTTCAAGGGGAGGACTTTGCTCTCGGCTCCGCTACGAGAAGCATATCGGTTTCCCCTGAGATGCAACCCAGTGCAAGGCAAGGAGTTTGTTCTCGGGGCAGCTCCGAGAAATTGGCTCTCATACTCACATATACCCTGACAACCTTGACTACCCGCTCTCTAACTCACATATACCGTGACAATCTTTGCTACCCGCTCTCTAACTCACATATACCCTGACAACCTTTGCTACCCGCTCTCTAACTCACATATACCCTGACAACCTTTGCTACCCGCTCTCTAACTCACATATACCCTGACAACCTTTGCTACCCGCGCTCTAACTCACATATACCCTGGCCACCTTTGCTACCCGCTCTCCAACTCACATATACCCTGGCAACCTTTGCTACCCGCTCTCTAACTCACATATACCCTGACAACCTTTGCTACCCGCTCTCT
>SDVV010007694.1:0-17627 GCA_016164225.1 Gammarus roeselii | reverse complement strand
TACTGGTGCAGAGGAGAAATACAGTTAGCTGTATGAGTTGAATAGTTATGAGGTAAACATTCTTGAAATACTAAAATGCGCATTTAAGAAAGTATCACAAACAAAATGACAATATGTTATCTGATTGAAGTAAATAGCTGTCCAAGTACTCAACTGCAAAGCAGACCATATAAATACACATATATATCGTTTGGGGGAAAATAATTGTTCCATAAAGGCTAGACAAGAGCTTGACCAACCAAAAGGTCAGGAATAAAAGTAAAGACAAACCTCCAGAGAGAATTAAATAGTTAGTTCATTCAGTATAATTGAGTGAGGCAATTTTGCAGAACTGTTGTCAGCCAGCACATTGATCCTAAATCCAAGCAGAAGCACAAGCAGCATAGTGGAGCAAGTAAAGCATCAATTATCATTTTCATACTTCTCAAAACCCTGAGAGAATTAGGCACTAATTATTCATATTACAATTAATAAATTAGTTTACATTTCCAAGTAAAAATATCATGCACTAAATTGAAAGAGGCTAGCTGGAAGCCTGTAGTAGTCATATTTACTTAATCTATAGGATTAGCCACCTATTCATCTATAAGGAACTAACAATTAGTAGCAGGTATTTCTAGCTCTCATTCCTTTTGTCCATGCTACTAAAATTCTGACAAGCAGAAGAAGAAGAATTCCTGTCAGCCTTGTTTACTTAAGGTCAGTTGAAGAAAAAGAATTTGCCACAGTGCAAGGTACTACATCCCTAAAGGGGCCACTATATGGTTCAGACCACCGTGTTTGTGGGTTTTAGTGCAGATAAGATAATTGAACAATAGTGATCCTTTGTATAGTTGCTGGCCCACAACAACGCTATGGGGAGTGCAGCATTTGTATGAAGCGGGCAGAAATTTGTTGAAAATGGTTCAGTCTATGGCAACAGCGGACTCCACAGAAGAGAAGCGCACTAACTAGGAAGCAAGGCAAGTACTTGGTTCACAGTAGAAGTGAGACTGAGGAAAGATTGCAATGCGTCTCTCTGGTTGTTCAATGAGTAATGGGTTGAGCATGCCCAGTTGTCAGGTGTACTGAGCCAAGAGAGGCCAGCACCAACAAGGACTCTGCAGAAGAACAGACAGAAAGATGCTGGAAAGGATGAGTACTATTAGCTCTCAGAAAACACACCTCAAGCCCCTCATATGAAAACCACTAAGCCCAACTACAACCTTGCAGAAAACTAAAAATAAAAAACAAGCACCACAAAATCATCAAGACCAGAAACACAATAAGCTCCTAGAACTCGAACAACATAATCCCAAAAAACTCAGCTAATCTTGCCTTGGAAGAAGAAATGGTAGACAATTCAATAACAGCAGCAGCAGGCAGCTCATTCCATATCCCAATGCACCGAACAGGGAAAAACCTCCTCGCATTTGTTCACATACGGTCTTCCTTGTTATCTAAACTTATTTTGTATCTTAGGCATATTATAGATATTGTAGCCACACTTATCAACTGGCAGCTTGTTCACATATGATTTATTAAGGAGCAGTCATTTTGTTTAGGCTATTTGGGGCAATATTTTGAAAAACAGCAGCACGAAATCAAATTTGTTCCCATACCAATTACTAACTGTTGCTAGCATCCCATCAACAGCATCAAATGTTGCTGAAGAAACCAGTAACTGTCTCAGTGAAAGCTAGTGGAACATCTGATAAGATTGAGTTGACTCAGTTGGAAAGTATTCAAAAGTCTTTGTATCAGAATTCACCATTTATTGTAAGACCAATCTCTTGAAGTTCCTTTCTGGTCCTCCCTCCTTGGCAACCAAGTGATGGATTACCACTAAGCTATGATCTATTTTACTAGTAAAAAATCAACACACATTCTCATTGCAAAAAATCAAATCAAAATCCAATTTGTTCCCGTACTGATTACTAACTGTGATGGTAAATTAGTTGAACGGTCAACAAAGAAGACTGTGGAGTGTTCTACTGGCGTTGGTCCTGCTGGCCACCTCCAGAGCCAATGAGGGAGCTTTCTCACCTAGGCATGATATTTTCTTGTCTCAAATCTAAAAAGGACCTTGAAGATTAGAAGAGGAAGAGTGAACAAGAAGCAGCCGCCCAGGACTCCATGGGTCCACTGGAAGAATGTGAGCCGGCACTGCTGGGAGGGGGGGGGGCATTCTGCCAAGTTTTCTAGAGGGGGTAAGCATTCTGGACGGGTGGCTAATTTTGATGAGCTTAGCAATTCTCTGATTGTGATGAGAGCAAAGGTTACTATTTGTTTAACTCGGGGTATCTTTTTCATGAAGGGATCCTTTGTAGAAGTCCTGGATGAGAAGAAGAACCAATTTTTTAAATCACAGATTGAAGCAGTGAACTGGAATAAGTTGGAGGTTTTGGTTCATTTTGTCTGTTTGACAGGAAGCTACCAATGAACTCCAAACTGATCCGCCCTTGGTCGTCCAACTCTGCTGGTGCTGCGGGTACCCCTGAACCGGTGCTTCAGCGTACGTCCTCGCCCCTCCCTCTCCAAAGGGGAGGCTGGCCACAGCTTCTTGGAGGAGGGATCTTATTGCAGCTCATTGAAGGATCTTCTGCCAGGAAAACAGCAGCAGAGGAGCATGAGCAAGAGGACGACAGGATCCAGCAAGAGGAGGAATCAACACCAAACTCACCTTGCCTTGCCCTAAATGACTGCCTTGACTTTGATGCTTCGGGGGTGGTTGGTGGGCAGGTGGTTGGTGGTGCTCGGGGCAGGAGTTTTGCAAAGGATGAGGCTGGTGATGGCGCGGATAATTCAAGGGAACTTTGTGATTTTTGTGGATGCATTCGACTGTCAAGTCTATTGAATGTCATGACTGTGGTGGGTCTTTTCACCCAGTCTCAGAGTGTGTGGGTCTGAAGAGAGGTGCAATAAACGGACTTCTGGAGAATAGAAGACCTGCAATTGCTCATCAGTGCAGTCAGTGCAGATGTAGCCAACATGAAAGGGTAACTGCTGTTGGCAGTATTGCCTCCCTAGTTGGTAAGTCTGCCTTAATCAACTGGTTGTGGCGGTTGGTGCTTTGTGTTCCCAGGTTTGAGGGCTGATGAGCAGTACACAGGCTGCCCAATACCAATGTTTGTACTACTCATGCTCCTGAGCAGGCTGCACCTGAGTTTATTTCCATTTCCGCCCATTTTAATGAAGTTGTTTGATAAGAGGTGCGGGAGGTCCAGGAGCAGGTTAGGCGGGAACAAAATGTAATTTGTTCGGGTTAACCCAAACAAAATGTGCGGGTTAACCTATCAAACCTGATGTGTGGGCATCAGACAACCCTCCAGTCATAGGGGTATAGACTGATGAACGACCCTTCCATATCTGTTTGTGTTGCCAGGGTTCACCGGATGAGGTTTGGCTTGTCATTACAGTGCCCATCCAACGCACCAGGCAGGCTTAATCATATCACATTGTCTGTGGGAACACTTGCAAGACCACATAAACTTCTACAGTGTTTTATATTGAATATAAAGGCCTACACATGTTGTTACATTCCGTACATGCACATGTCTGTGAGTACCAAGGCTTTCAGGTTGTGCGTCAGCTATGGGTCTACCACCAGAAGAGATGGGGTTAAGCAGTAGCAATAACAACTACAAGTGCAATAAGTCATAGGAGCTGAAGTGTACTAACCAAATTTCTTGGTTCCCTCACAACTAGGCTGTGAGGCTCAGGGATCTTATAAATAGTAGGTAGTCAAAGCAGTGGCTGACACCAACAGAGGCAATGCCCAGAATGTGCTGACCAACTGCCAGCACTGGCAGAAGCATTGGCAGGCACAAGCTGAGTACCTAGCAACAGCAGGGCCACTGGGAGTCAACGGTCAGTACACACAAAACTGCAAAAAACAAGATTCCTTTAAATATTTACAAAGGAACAGTGTGCTTGGGCCTCAAAATTAGTTTGTCAAATTTATTTTTTCAAAATACAGAAATCTCCAATTGGAACATAAACATCAACTACAACAATCATAAGCATTATGACCAGTTATCACTCATTATATGCGTTATTCTTGGCATCACATGACAAAATACAATTATGGAATTGCAACACATATTTAACAATATATGCAGCTGAACACTAAAAGATCTATACAGATATTTACATGGCAATTGGCATCACTGGATCCTTTTCAATAAGATAACCAGCATCTGTTTAGAATTGCACCAGAATTCTAGCACTCACCAGCAGGTAAGGCTCCAGAAGGTGGGAGGTAACAGATAGTGAGCTATCTATATTCTTTATATTATTTAGCTAGCTATTGGAGAGTTCCAACTTCAATACTTTTATCTAATATTATGCCTGAGAAAATAATCAAGATATTTTTAGAAACAACGTAAGTATGATATAGCATTTAAAATGCAAGCCACACCAATTTAACTTACCGCAGGCAAACAAAACTTGATAAAAAGATCAGTAATTTGTTGAGAGCTTGCGCTTCTACCCTATTAGCAGTCAACTAAATAAATTTTTATTACATCTTTAAAATCCTGCATCCTTAAGTGTGGTAAGTAAGACTTTCTTAGCAGTACTTTTTTAATGTTTGAATTTTGATTTTGAACTTTAGCTCATGAGTTTTTAATTTAATTGCATAAATTACAAAGTACACCATTGCATAACATTAACAGAGCTAATCAATGATAAAATCAATTAAATCCACATAAATCAATTGAAACCACAGAAAAAAACATGAAAACCACAACACCAAAAAGCTGGACCAAGGTTTACTAGGTGTTCAAGAAAATATATTGATTCTAGTGGATTTTAAGAAGCAATAAATTTCTGAAAACCCTCCTAAGCCCATTTCCATCACCACCACAATCCGACCGCAACTTCCTCAAATACCACCGATCAGTGCTTAACCACAGAAGCGCCCTGAAAGAACAGGCATGCTCTGCAAGCCAACGATTACCTTCTCCTCTATGTCTGCTGTATTCAGAGCCTGTCTTATAGCCAGTAGTTTCCCACTATGTCAGTGTTAAAGGTGACTATACCATCACTATAATTTTCAGAAATGAGAAAAAGTAGAGAGTAACATCAAAAACAGTGTCTATAGTAATATATCACTACAATAAAATAACACTTTGGTAGCATCAACCAGTACTTCCCCACATTCTTTTATGCACACACAAAAAAAAAATATCCCATTTGGACTACAAACTTGAATGAGCAAGTTCTTATTATTATTTACTGACTAGCAATAACTGTGGTGACTCCCGACATTTATTCCGATCATGGAAGACCTCAAAATATATGCAACAAAGAAACTTTGTATTTACATCGAGTACAACTACTTTTATGACTGTGAAAAATCATAAGTTTGAACATTCTATCACCAACGCAAAAAAAAGTTAAATAGAAAAATGAAAAAAATGTGACTAGTTATACCACCTAAACCTGGATGATTCCAAGAAGCAAGCAGGGTGCTTTCCCACACCCATAAATAATTGACATAGTATGAAGGTGTCAATAGAAAGAACATGGACAGGTTATTTTGGATTTACGTCCTATGCCACAGTCTTTCCAAGTAGTTCTTCAATTATTGCCTACCACCTTTTCTGGAAGTTTCTTCTCAATACCTTGAAATAATTATGACTCTCCAATATGAATAGATAAACCAATACAGACACTAGGCCGAATCCGCCAGGATGGGAGTGACCAACAACAAGGCCCATCACACTGTAGCCAGGCTACACAAATAAAAACAGAAAGTGATCCAAAAAAGTGTACTCTGCAATGAAGGTGAGTGGTACAGCTGAGGGGTTGCTAACCAGTGTGTACTATTGTGAGTGGCTAGCTTCAGGAGTTAGGAGTGGGACTTGGGAGTGGAACTTAGGAACAGGACTTGGGAGTATGACTTAGGAGTAGGAGCATGGGCCGATGTAGCAGACTTCCAAAGAAATGAAAGCATACTGCAAGGAAAAAATATGAAGATGCCAATAAATAGTCTGACTAACCTTGAAGGATTCCTGAGGTCATAGGGAGGATACTGGGGTTCTAATTTAAAATTAAATAAATACCAAATCAGGGAGAGAAACCAAGGGACACTTGAAGGCCAAGTAAACCAAACTGAACTCCAAACATAAAACACAGGCATTATAACACAAGCAAAAATAAGGCTTTAACCAATAGTAGGCAGATCAAAATATAACAAGGCAATTATCTCACTCACTAGCAATTGAATTAAAAAATGCTAAGCTCCCTCACAGAAACATTGAAAGGAACAGGAAATGCTTTCTTAGGCAAATCATAGGTAATGTGATCAAACAAATGAAACATAGAATAAATGTTTAATTTTTTTTATAAAATATAAATAAATATTCATCAAAATCAAGGAAGCACATCCAGCAGATCCACTGAATAAAAATTCTATGCTTAAAAGCATTTATTAATAAGAATTTACAAAAGCCAATCAAAGAAAACCATCAAGAGAATAATTAATGACATGCAAAATTGAATAGATATTACATATCATTCAAGTCTCATGCATTTAGTTACATACTGGTGATATTAATTACTTGCCTTCAATGGATCCGCGGTTACAAAAATATGAGGAATAATCACAAACAATAAGCAAAACATTAACAAAAGTAATAAACAAATTAATAAAATATGAAAATTTATATTAAATACTTACAATTGGAGGTTCCTATCTGGGGAAAAATCATTGGCTAATATAACACAACAACTCACCCAGGCAGTAGCTTCAATTAATCATATATTGAAAGTTAATGATGGTAAGTGGGTTTTGCA
The DNA here is from genome assembly GCA_016164225.1 of Gammarus roeselii. Lineage (NCBI taxonomy): Eukaryota > Metazoa > Arthropoda > Malacostraca > Amphipoda > Gammaridae > Gammarus > Gammarus roeselii. The sequence continues at coordinate 10,847 of SDVV010007694.1, read as the reverse complement.
ACCAAGCACTATGCTAATACTGGCAAGCGATGATTAAATAATTTACTTCCTGCTACAAACAGGAAAACAAGTTAATTGAAGTGCATGATAAGCAAATTAATGATGAATGAATGAATTGCAAGAGAAGGATTGTGCTGCATAACATCAGTAACATGCCACCCACCAGCACAAGTCATCTACTCAATGAAAAAAAATGAAGCACTGCCCTAGTAAATTTGATTACTCACTAGTGTGATTTCTCCATTCTTCTGAGATAGTTTTCTAGAAAATATACCAGTTATTCCTCATACAGATGAGCATAAGCTCAACATTTGTACAATTAGCAACCACAAAAATATTGAATGGAGAGGTCTGTAGATGATAAAGATATGCATACTAGTTTTCCCACCACCAATTCTGCAGCCTTTCCAAACAACCAACACCATTCAACATATTTAACTATATGCAAACTTTGAAATAGCGCCAGCATCCTGGACATTATCACCATGGTAATGGTTGATATGAATACAGAAAGCATAAACTAGGTACTGAATCAAGCTAGAAATGTCCGGGTAGCTTTACAGAATAGCTAGCAGCCTGCAGTGATTAATGAGGTTGATCATATATGCAAATTGGGCAACAGAAATATGTAAAGTAACATCACACCAGAGCCAACCATAAAACAAATTGAATATTAGGTATCAGTAGTATATGTAACAAATTCACCAGCATTCTGGTGTATCACTTCTGCTCAGTGCCTTCCACAAGCTATCTTAGGACACAACAACTTGCATAAATTAGGATAATGCTTTTTATCAAACAATGAAATACACAACACCCATTAATTAATAAGTGGATCAATTTGAATGGAACCATCCTTCAGATGTATCTCTAGAAAATATGTAGCTAGATTCATGGAAAACAAAAAGGGAGTTATTTTTTCCTGGAAAAGTCCTCCAAGTATTTTTGGTTGCACATTTGGTAGGTTTGGTACCTGACCATGAGATCTAGTTTGGATAATCAATGAACATGATTCTGCTTCCAGGTTACTCAGAGAGTTGAACACAGAACCACCTCCAGATGTTGCTGACACCCTTGAAAACCATTTCTTTTTGACTGCATTTAGTTTAGAAAGATTGTTATTCAGCACTGAAGTCACAGCAAAATCTTGAAATGAAGAGGCTGCATCAATAAAATTTTCTAATTTTGACAGGGTTTGCTCACAAGAATAGAGTGGTGGCTCACCATGACAACTGTCTTCCATTGTTGGCAATGCCACAACAGTTGAATGAACAGAATCTGCACCATCCAACTCCTCATACTCAACAGAAATTGCTGGAAAAACTTGCTCTTCTAGAGCACTAACTACCACCAAATTATCCAGAGGAGCATCTCCTATTGCAAGACCTGTGACACATTTGGGATACAGTGAAAAGAATGATTCCCAAAACTATCAGGCTGAGATGAAACTGAATGTACATCTATTGGAGACATCTCCAAGAAATTGGTTTGCCAGTCTAGTAGAACATTACGATAGGTAGAGAATGCTACCGATGGGTCAATGTATATGGGATTGCAATCATCATGCAATGAAGGAACATTAGGAGCTAATGATCTTGAAAGGGCAATTAGATTAGAATGCATCAACTGACTATTCGAAAGAAATCTTCATTCTCGGGAGAGGATTTTGTAATTTAGAAATCTCTTGTGAGGCAAGAGGGAATTCAAGCACCCTCAAGGGAGCTGCTGCTGGCAAAAGTGGTACATTGAAGGAGGCTGCTACAACAGTAGATAGTATATGATGCACAACTGGATTAGGAGATCATTGATTGAGATTGTGATTGCCACTTGAAATGTCTGGCTTTGGAAAACACAATGGAGGAATATTGAAAATGCTCTCAACTCCTTAACCACCAATGAACATCCCTCTTGATTCAAACCCACACCAAGGACAACAGTCAAGTAATTGCACAGTATTGGTAATAGCATTGTCATTCACATTTTGAACACTGTTTGGAAATTAAAAACCCAAGAAAGATTCATCTGGATCACCACTATTTGAGAAGAGCATGAAGTCAGAAATGCTATCACTCCCAGCAACACCAGCCCTACCCTCATCATCAGAAGGGGAACCATTGGAGTATGAGGAAAATGACAATTTCGGAGCATAATAATGATCTGGCCATATCGGAGCATCAGTAGCATCAGATACTAGAGGCACACAAGCTATGGAATTGGTGGATCGGAAATAAGGGTGTTGGGTGATACTTCATAAAAGTGCAAATCAGTATTGTGAGCTCTGATATCAGAATTGGAGGTTGAATTTGCAAGTTCATAGGTGACACCATTATTGTTTACTTTAGAGATTATGAGAGGACCATTGTAATTAGAAGTAAATTTGTGAATATTTAAATGTCCTGGCTTCTGAATTTTCATCAAAACTGACTGGCCAACAGTGAAAGGGAGAAACTTAGGGTGACTTTGCTTCCACCAGGCCTCCAATTTTTTTTTTGACAAATGGAAGACTGTTGGTACATTGATGAGATTTAACCAAAATGAAACGGGAAGGTGACTAGGCTAATTCTGAATGAATGGTATTGTTGTAGGATATCACTGCACAAGGTAAATGAGACTGCCAGTCATTACCCTCTTGGGCCAAACTTCTGAAGAACCCTTGAATGGTTTTATCAACTCATTCACAGGCACCATTACTGGAGGGATGATAAGGAGTTGTCAACTGAGGGGTAACACCCACACTACTAAAAAATTGGCAAAATCATCAGAGACAAACTCAGGACCCTTATCCATTAATAATTTTGAAGGAACTTCTGACAGAAAGTGAATAACCTGGAACTTAAAAGCATCAATGATGGTGGCACTTTTCTTGTTTTTGATGGGAACAACTGAAAGCCAATTTGAGTAGTGGTCCACCACAACAAGACATCCAATATAGCCCTAAGGGGTAAGTGGAAGAGAAATCAGGTCAGCTGCAACTAATTCAAATGGATAACTAGAAGAAATTTTGAGGGTTGGGGGAAAAATTTGGGTTGAAGCTATTTGGTAAATTGACACTAGGAACAGGTTGAAGTAACATTTAAAATTTTGTTTATTTTGAGAGGTTCCGAAACTGGTTGAACAACAAATCAATGAGTTTTTTTTTTTCAATTTGGGCAAAATTATAATGGAGCATCAAGGTGTGTTGAAGGACAATTTAAGAAGGAACAACTATTATTGGAATAGGGTTAGAGTGAATCAAGATTCCATTCTGCACAGACAATTTAGCTGAATGCTTTACAAATGGGCTTACTTGCACTGGCCGTTCTTTAGAAAGAACCGATTTTGATACAAAGTTTTCAAACTACTTCAACTTGGAACATTTAGACTGGAGAATTCTGATGATGACTTTATCCAGAAGTAGTAGAAGACCTGTAATCGCATTTGGATTGCCTTGCATTTCAAAACGGATGTCATCATTGATTATGTCTGCTTTCATGAGGTGAGATTTTAAATTTTGATCAGATGATAGCAGAAAGATAGTTTCTCACTTTGGTTGCCTCAGGAACACGCCACACCCCCAGCAAGGCCAGAGTGCAGAGCATGACAGGGGGCACATATGCCACACTGCATAAGACCAGCAAAATAATGGAGTGGAAAAAAAGTTGGAAATTTGTGCTTCAGGCAACTGATCATATAGCAGTTCTGTCGGTCACAAAATAAAACATACACATACATATACACATATACACTCCAAAAAAAAGATATACATGCTTACACACACACATCCCTTCAAATGAATTAAACTTCATCAGCCTAGTCAAAATCTAAAAAATTCCTTGTACATCAGATCAGCAAGGGCTTGCTTATAGCGAGTGATATCTGTCAACTGCACCATGTCAGCAGGCAAGCTATTCCACACACCAACACATCTCACACTGAAGGACCTACTGCGGACATCAGAGGAGCAAGGAGGAAACACTAGCTTCAGCCCATGACCTTGTAATGGGACTAACATCCCAACTTCCCCCTATTCATGTAATTTTATAATTTCGCCATTGCATCACCAGTTGAATTATTGCCTGAAGCTGAAATTGCAATCATCATTTGGCTGTAGGACCAAAGCAGTACTGACCACATGTTGGCAGCGCGCAATGCACCTGACTACAAGGGTGAGTGTTGTGTGCCAACTTGTGGATGGTTCCTGAAGGCAGGATTTTGGTTGATGCACTATTTTGTTAATGATTATTTCTGTGAGGTTACATTCTCAAAATTTTAGGGATCATCTCTGTTTTAATCCAAAAACTGTTTATCCATTCAAAGCTGCTTGTTACTCTAGAAAAGAGTACTTTAAATTGCAAAAGTTTAATGGAATTGAGATAGTTGATATGAGAGTTTAACCTAATTGGTACTACATTCTTCTCTTGAGTTTTAATTTATGTGATGTCATAATCCCTTTTTGTATCTATTTATTTCACAACGAAGGATGGGTGGTTTAAACTGCTATCATCTTAATGTAGATGTAGATATCTTTTCATCTGATCTTATCAGAATTCAATTTGAATCAATGTGACAAAGATGGATAAACATCTAGTTGATGTCATATGTAAATGCTGTGTGTTTTGATTGGTATTTGCATTTACAATTTCTGTTTTGTTTGCAGGAAGCCTCAAAGCTTTACCCACCACAACATCTACACAATTCCCATTTAGCTATTTTAACCAAGTTTTGATACAATGTATATGTGTTTATCCATATTGTGTTCCGGTGTATAAGGGTTTTCTGTCTTGGAGGTAATCCCCAGATGTCTGCCTTGATGCTGTCCTCTGTTGTTATGTGTGGCTATAATTTCACTTAGTGTGCAACTGTCTAGAAGCTACTTTGCTATTGGCATGATAGCTACTAGATTGGAGGAAATACATACTTTTTCTTATGGTGCACCAGTGGTTTAACTGTGTTGCCCTAATGAGTATAATTGCCACATCTGGCTGTAAATGCAATAAAGTTACTTGGTGAGCATGTTGAACTGAACTGTGTTTGGCTATTATTAAGAACAGTTATAGGTTGTTGTTGCAAGCATTCAGAGATCTATTTTTCAACGATGCACGGACTCATAATGACCTAATAGTTATGCTAGTGTTTTATATGGCATGTTTTTGGTATAATCATGCAAACAGCATGGTGGTGAGAGTAGAGCATGGAAATATCATTTAATAATATGTATATGTATATTATTGGTTGATCAATGAACCACTGCTCATTTCTTGGTGTTCTCTGAATAGTAGTTTATGAGTCATTACCAAAGTTAGTTGGATAATTTCTAAATTATATACTTTCCTGTGATAAAATTAATCCATCCCAAAGAAATCTACCTACAAATTATTATCCTGAACTCAAGACTACATTGGTAGCTGTTAGCAGGAGTTGGGGGTTGTATTTGAATTGCCAAATGGTGGATTGATACCCAGTTTCTCAGAAATGAGTCATCTAGATTGAGTTTGTTAGATGGGGAATACTGCGGATAATTTATCTACTGCAGTGGAATGTTACTATTCTTTCATTTGGGAGTTTTGTTTCTGGTCCGTTGATCTTATCCTCTACATCAACTACCATAGTTCCTGCCATTCTGTTTGGTGTGAATGGTCAGGAAGCATTCCTGTTTCTGACTACTTCCACACTGGTCATGGCCTCTCAGTCAAATTTAGGTTTCCTTTCCTACATTAGTCATGTCAGAATAGGAGTATTCAATACTTCCTAGAACCTGTTGCACCTTCTATCCCTTTTTACATCTAGGAAAACCCTGCATCTAAGATTAGGGTTTAGCTATATGCTTTGCCACAGAGTGGAAAGCATACTTGGGATTGTTTCATTAGCTACTGAGATCCAATTCATAAATAGCAAGTTGTTCTCTTTTATAATACCTAGTTCTTGGGGTCCATGTTATCCGATAGAGATAGGCGAGTATCGCGGCTGTAGATACATTGAAGAGAATCACCTCAAAACTGATTTAATACAACCATAAAAAATTAGTTGATGGGTAGAGCTGTAGCTCTAATGAGTATATATTATATATTGACTCTGTGGAGAACCTAAATCAATCATTAGTCATGTATTTACCGGGAATACATCGGGAGTTAATACTTTGTTTGAAATAAAGACAAAATGGAGAGAAGAAATAATATAAAAGACTGAATGGAGCAGCAAAGAACAGTTTTTTCTGTTGAATATAAAAAAGTAATTTATAGTGCGCACAAAAGCTGTTGGATTGAAGCAGTGCTCAATCCAACAATTGTCAGCTAATGGCATTGTAATTACACATGAGGCAAGCTGCTAATTTGTAGCATAGTATGCTAATTAAAAATAAGATTATATTTCAAGGATAATACAGTGCTACAGGCTGCTAATTGTTTTCATACTATTGAGCTTTGATAAATTGCAGATTTGTGGTATAATATTTATTGAAAATAAATCTAGCAGTTGTAGCATAAAGTTGATAGCTGTCATAAATATCTCTGGCAAATAATAGATAAAAGCCATAATAAATAACTATGCTATTCTGACTATAATGGCATAAAAATAAGTATAGCTATTATAATTTGATAAGTAATTAGGTTTGAAAAATAACAATAAATATAAATGGCAGTTGTAGCATAATTAACAAATGAGATGATGCCATCAGTAATAATGAGCTATAAGAACATAAAAACCATTGTTATGAAGAAAGGGGTGCAATGATTAGCAGTTGTTATCAAATGTCAATTTATTGTAGAAAGCTACATCATATCATTTCATGGTTTCTACTTGCAAAATGCAGTAGTTACAATTTGATTATTTGTCAATTGGATAACATTTTCATCTGGTAACCATTAGAGGAGCAATATGTTGCTTTATTATTAAAAATAATTGTGCAAAAAATAACCATTGTACATTGATTGAAACAAATGAATCAAAGTAGTTGATTGTACCAGTCATTAAATTAGGTGCTGTTATTTTAGGGGATTATACTATTATTACCATTTGATAACCTGGAACCCCTTTGGGCATTTCATTGGGATTTGATATTGTGGGTTGGCAGGATCCTTGCTTCTGGTTATTTTATGACTAAAAAGAAGTGTATCATTGCTTCTGATAGTTTTACTACTTTGGAGAATTATCTTCACAATTGGAATTCAAGTTGATGAAAAAGTTTTTTGCACAACAACGCAAGGTACTTGCCTAATTGATCCACTATATGATTACTGCTACTTGTGTTTGTGGGGCTAGATTTCTGGAGTGCTAACTGGGAATTCATATTATTGAAAAGCAAAAAGATAGTAACTCTGTAGTGGTCCCACAGCCACCTCTAGTACAAACTCTTGGAGCCTAAGAAAACATAGTAAGCAAATCTTCTGATTTGCACAGTTTTTTAAATTTATCTAAAATGTCTAGAAAAAAGGTTGGCAAGAGCAGTAGAATTTTGTTCAAAAACTTTCTGGTGGAAATCAACTGAAATGTCATTCTCCACCAAAAAGTCTATTCAGAGAAGAAAACAATGTGGTATAATGGTGGTAGGCAGAATGGCAAATTTGTGAGGTTTAGTCATTTGATAAGTACCAATGAGGAAAGACAGCAAAACAGTTTGTGTAATGGGACACCTAAAGCCAGTTAAACTGATGTTACAGAGATTTTCACTCTAGATATTAAAGATGGAACAGTCAATTGAATTTTGAATGTCTTGGGAACCTGAACTAATCTCAGCTCCCCTATTCAAAATAGAGTAAAACTTTTTACTTCTGACTTGGACTGTGACTTGAGGTTGAAGGCATTGACTGGTGAGTACACTATTCAAAGGAATCAATAAAATTGAGTACAGTATTCAAAGAAATCAACAAAATCAATGTCACTGGTTTCATGGGTCTAAAAACTCTGGCCTGCATGAGCAGACCAATGTACACAGCTACTTATGTTAACAAAATTGGACATCTTTAATTGGATTGGGATATCGTTTCTAACTTCAATCAAGGGGTTAAAATGGACACCACCTAGACACTGCAAATGTATTATTTTATCATACTGGTCAAATTGGTTATCAACCGGTTGGGTGGTCCAAAACTACATGAAAATCTGCACTTTGTACAAATTACTGGCTACCAAAAGAATGTCTAAACAAGGCACTTGGCCTAGACAACGCATCGGTCTGAACTCGTTTCAAGCAGACCCATCAAGTTTCAATTTGTATCTCTCAGAATGGTTCAAAAGTTCATCAACAAATTGGTGTTGCAAATGAACAGCACAAGTAGGAACCTCTTTCTTAGTACACACCCTAGTCAATGTTTGTGAGAGACTAAGGAACAGTCAATCTCCTCCACCTCACACTGGAGGTTCATCTATCACTAAACCCTTGGGTAAACCAGAATCAGCCTTTCAACTGTAAGGCGATACATCATTTGCTAGGCATGAAAGAGCATCCACCGCACTATTAAGGTGTCCAGGGGTATACCAAATTCTAAATGAAAAATCTGTAATTTCCTCAACTGTATGTGCTAGACGCCAGCAAACCAATCTGATGTTATGTAAATGAACTAAGGGTTGATAGTCTGTATAGAGAACAAATTCTACACCATACAGAAATGGACGGAATGTTTTTACACCCCAGCATAAGGCAGTGAGCTCACGCTCTATGGTAGAATAATTTAATTGTGTATGGGTAGAGGTCATGGAAGCAAAGCCCATCAATGCTGATATTGACCTTGTTGTGTCAAGTGAGCACCAGCCCCAGTAACTAAAGCGTCAACCCACAATTCAAGTTTATGAGCAGAGTCAGAATAATCAGGATAGGCAAGTTACTTGCATCATTTCCTGCTTGAATTTATCAAATGCTTCAGTCATTTCAGAAGTCAGTCCATGATAATAATTTTGATTGGCGGCCAGAAGTTAGACAGGAGACAGGTTTTTGAATTTCAGAGCACTGGGGAAGAAATTCACATAAAAAATTTATGAAACCTAAAATTTCAAAATGCACCAATATTATTGGGTTTGGGGTACTGTTCAATCTTTTAAATGTAACCAGGAGATAACTTTCTACCAGCTTGACTTACAAGGTGGCCAAGAAATTGAACTTGAGGTTGGAATTATTCACATTTGGATGGTTTATTTTTGATATTGTAGGAATGGAGGGTCTCAAGGACTTTACAAACAAGATTAAGATGCTTTTGAAAAGTGGTACCCCTGATCAAAATATCATCAATGAAATCTGTTACTTTGTTGGCAGGAAATGATGAGAGAACAGCCTGAATTTCACGTAGGAAAGCCAAGGGTGCATTACGGAGTCCAAAACTAAGTTGTTTGAATTGCCAATGATTACGGGGAGTAGAAAATGCGGTAAATTGACGACACTGTTCAACAGGAATCTGGTAGTACTCACAGACTAGATCAATATTGGTGAAAAATTGGATCCCATAAAGGCCATAAATTGAATCTGAAAAATTGAGCATAGGAAACTTGTCTGGAATGGTCACTTTGTTTAGTTGTCTATAATCAATGCAAAAACGAACTGAGCCATCTTTCTTACAAGCTGGGGCAATGGGTAATAACAAGGGTGACTTGCTTGGCTCTATTATATCTAGTGAATTTAATTCTTGATGCTGCCCCTCAATTTCGTCAGTGAAAGGAGCTGGAAAACGTCGCGGTTGTTGATAAATAGGGGTGTCTAGGTAGTTTGATTTGGTGCTCTGAGACACCAGCATTGCCAATATCTAAATCCCCTGAACTAAGTACACCATGCACCTGCTTAAGCATAGTATAAACCTGTTCCTGTTGTTCAGCAGTTAGATCTAGTAGCTTGATTTCTCTCAAGAGGGATGGTCTCTTCATCTAGCAGCTGAGCCATAGATGAAAGAGTGCCCAGAGCCGATCCTTTTGTAATGACAGTATCAGACTCAGGAGCAGTTACTAAGACATGTTTCTGTTCTGAGTCAAAGACACCAGCCATCCTCTAAGTCTAGGTTGAAGGTTAATAGTATATATAGGCGTGCAACGCGGATTTCGTCCGGTCTACGGGAATTTGCTCATAACATTTCACCGGGGTATTGCATGCAACCTGACTCAAGCGGGCGTACGGCGGTCTGCACAAAAGAAGCGGACAGACGGAAAGCTTATACATGTTAACGGGTTATATATTTACATAAGGGTACCAGCATTTCAATGCTTTGGGGTATATTGCAACTTCGTTGCTTTCATATTGCATTTCAATGCCATGTCCTCTGAATGTTTTTTGGGGGGGTAATGATAAATGTACATTTTATAGGAATTTTTAATTTATATTAATTTATATGTATTATTATATATTAAAGAGCCTCACTTTTGGGACACCTTCATGATGATTTTTCAACCTCGATATCATTTTCTGTGTTGCTCGCTGTTGATTAATTTTACACATGGCATAGATTCAATTAGTTTAATGTTATTTTTATCCGATTGTATCAATCAGTACCCTTGTGCTAAGCTGTACTTACTCCTGCAGTAACAAATTCTATTGTTTTTCTTTGTGAGCTAACCAATGAAAGAAAACAGATACAATATTTACAGGATGAATGTATCATTCCTTGAGAAGAATCACTTAAGAGTATGATTGACTCAATCGATGCTTGATCGGTGGATTCGTAGCTGTGGGGGGTTGGGATATTTTTTGTATGTTTTGTTCATTCATCACTATATATTCTTTTACAGGATTAGTGTGGTAAGCATGTCTTATAACTAAATTTGCAGCCTTAGTGTGCAAACGACCCTGTTTGTACCAGCCTGAAGGTAGGATTGCAGGCAAGGTTCTGTGTTTCCCCTCTATTTATTTCATATGTATATAATATCTATAGAAAATAGTAAGGATTATTTGTCAG
>SDVV010007693.1:0-17628 GCA_016164225.1 Gammarus roeselii | reverse complement strand
GGGATCAAGAGCGGAAAGGACACGCTGGACCTCCAACCTAGGAAAGTCAACATCCGCCAAACTCCCCGCAAAGAACTGAAAAGGGGCTGGGTGGGTTGGAGCTGCACTAACAAAGACTCCCGAAGAAGAAGCAGCAAAGACTTTGCACATCCTACCAGGATCCTGCACTATCTCACCCGTCGGCAAGCGGAGAGGACCCACAGCTGGACGACCAATCTTTTTATTTCTCACATAAGCATAAAACAGCTCACGGTTATCAGGCCTGTTAAGTAAATTAGACTCGTAATTCTTCCTGGAGTCAATTGAATAGTTCTTTAGTGCCTATTCAGCTCATTAAATATGTGTAATCTTTCAGGAGCGCTGGTTGAGTTGCGACCCTCTGCCCCTCCGACCCGCTTGTATGCAAGACATGCCTCTGATCTCTCTCGAGCAAGAACAGGGGGCGCCCTCATAGCCCATGGGGGGCCAGAACGAACAGGCATGAGAGGTATGAACTTATCAATGAGGGACAACAAGACAGACTGAAGAAAGGGAAAATCTTCACACACCGAAGAAAAGGTAAATTCTAGCCCCCAGTCAATCTGGGACAGAGCCTCCAAAATTCTGCAATAATTCCCCTTGTGCCAAATACGTCTCTCACCCACAGCAACCCGCTCCAGCCCCCCCATTATCACTCCTCTTGGGTCTGTTCTCACGCATCCCCACACTTCGTGGAAGCTGTTGTAGTCTCCAAGTAGGAGTACGGGATGATGCAGTTGGTCAAGTAGATCGCTCATTGGTGCCTCCGTGACGAGTAGATAGATACCACTGTAATTGGTCTTGAGATACATATCTACACTGTGACAGCTTGGAGTTCTGTTCTAAGAGGGAGGAGGTGATGAGGTATGCTATGATGGATCATAAGTGCCACTCCGCCGTGTGCAGTCACATTATCGTGACCTTCGGGACGATGTATGACATATTGAGGGATTGTGAAAGTGGCGGTGTCACGGAGTTCGATCTCCTGGAGGCCTACCACGAAAGGTTTATGGGTGGAGATTAGCAATAATAATTCATCTTTCTTGCATCTAAGTCCTTGGCAATTACACTGAAGTACTGTACTGTTGTTCATTTTGGACCGTTCCACGCTCAGATCTTGATGGTCTGGAGCGGTCGTGTGGTTTGCAAGAACTTTCGTGGTGTTCGTGTCTATGAGGCGCAGGTGTCTTGGATCGAGCGTTCGCTAGAGCGTCCGCTTTCCGTAGAACATGATCTTAAAGACTCGCTGCGTTCTCGGCTGTGAGTGTTCTTGTAGGAGGAGGAGGACGAGGGGGTACGATCTTTGTGTTTGCTTCTTGAGCGAGTGCGTTTCTCTTCTATGGAGGGTTTTTTGAACATTATGATGCGCTGAGTAGTAGTCGTTGGGATATATGAGTCGGGTGCGGGGCATGGTCGATCAGTGGTTTCGGGTTTGTTCTTCGTTGAAGATTTTCAACGCGTCCTCGCGCAGGCGTTGGTCGTTCTCACTTGCGAGATGTTCTGGTGTCGGGCATGTTAGCTGAGGGTAGAATACCTCACTTAGGTTTTAGCTGGATGCGGTCGCAGTCAAGACGGTCAGAAGTCGTTCAACGCTCTGATCGAGGGGAGCTGTGGCTCGTGGGCCGCTGCTTATCTTTTTGCTTCGTGGCGAGAGAGCGTCGCGTACACCGCGGTCGTCGTTGGAAGAATCTTCGTCTCTTCGCCTTTTGATTTTCGGGATATTGGACCTCTGCTCGTGGTAGACCGAGGCAGCATCCATCGCAGTGCTCTCCTGGGCACTGGTGGATTCATTGCTTGGGACGCCCGCCTCTATTACGAGGGCGGTCGCTGGGCTGGTTGTGGTATTGTAAGTACTGGAGAGGGGTGTTGGAGTCATGGTAATAGTTCGTGTTACCGGTACGCGAGTGTCATCTGGTGGGGTAGACTTAGTTGTAGATCTAACTGCTTTGGCGTAATTTAAATTACGTCAGTTTTGGTTTTCTTCGTGAAATATTTGGATGGCTTGTTTTCGTGTGACTCTGCGGTCATTTTGTATGATTGTCATGGCTTTTTGGTCCATCTGCATTGGGCAGTCGCGGTCACCTGCCTCATGGAGGCATGAGCAGTGGTAGCAGTTAGGTTGGGGGGCTGTGCAATCTTCGCCGGCGCACCTCTTACAGCGTTAGGGTATGAATGGCTGGCAGTATTTGATGACGTGGCCGTATTTCAGGCACTTTTTGCACATAGCTGGCCATGTCGCCACAGGGTAATTTGCTGTTTTTCCCTGTTTGCCCGGGATTACTATGTATTCCGGTGTGTCACGTCCTGGGAAAGGGATTTGATATGCGGTGGTGTGGATGTTTTGTGGTATAATCCATTTTGCTAGGGAAACGTTGGTGACTCCGTAATCCTTTGCTAAACCTGCTGCAAAAGCACTTAGGTCAGTTGTGGGAGTGTAGTTGGCAGTGTATATAATTTGTCTTGTAGCATTGAAGAACGGATGTAATTCGACAGTTACTTTGTGTTTGTCTATTTTGTTAATCCTTTGTATAGCGTTACTTTGCTCGATATTTACGGCGTGGGCCAGATAATTTTTTCCCTGTCGGTTTAAGTTTGTCGGTCTGCTACCGAGTTGTTTGGAGAGCGAGTTCATCATGGTGAATGGGTTCATTGAGGGAGCAACTTTGTTTGCAACGCTATCAACAAGCATTAGGAGGAAGTGGGTAGGAAATGATGCTGACCTTCTCTCCTGGGTGGGAGGGTCAGCCTGGGGGGAGCGAATGCGGCCGCAGCCTCTCGTCGCCCGACTTTGTGCTCAGTTTGGTATTGCAGGACCTCCCTCTCAGTCTTGTCCTGGGGGCAGTCTACGTGTCCCGTAGGGTGGCCGTTTACTTTGCAGTAATGCAGTTAGATTCTTCGGATGGGCATGACAAGGGATCGTCCCGTTTATCGTGGTCGACTTGGAAGCAGTGTGAGCATCTTTGCTTACCGTGACAGTCTCGGCTTGTGTGTCCGCATTTCTGGCATTTATAGCATCGCATCGGAAGTTTTTCAAAGAGTGTAACCTTGGTTTTGACGTCCAAGAAATGTATGTCTATGTAGTTAGGTGGGGTGGGGCAATTGAATTTAAGCAGAAGGGCCGTGGTGGGGTTTCTTTTTGGTTTGATTTTCGCTTCAACTATACATTCTTAGTATTGGACGAGTCCGGTGATGAATTCGTCGACTTCATCACTCGGGAGACCCTCGATGTAAATCAGGCCTGAGCTCATTGAAAAAGTTGGGTGTGGTATGATTTTGCAAGGCTTTTCGCATTTTCTGTTTTTGGAGAGTTTAGTGTCACTTTGAAGTTTTGTGTCTACTTCAATGGTGAAGGTGTCGTCACCGCTGGCGGTGATGTTGAGAATTGGACGGCCAGTCATGGAGCCCAGTTCTTCTCGTAGTTTATATGGGCAAATATCCGGTCACACACACAAGTGTTCGGGGAATTAGGGCCGTTGACACTTGTCTGTGATTGACAAGTGTTCGGGGGATTTAGGGCCGTTGTTGAATAGGTTGTGGTCATCAAATCGAGTGTATTGTCTCCTCTGCGTTTTTAGGTGTTCGGGCTTCACAAGTTTCGGCTGGGAAGAGAGCGATGTTATCAGAGAGGTCAGAGGCGGAAGCACACGAACAGGTTACGGGTTCCCTGGCCTCTATCCTCTTCATCAGCTCATCCAGTCGGGTATTCATAGTTGCACAAAGGTTCTCGAGTTCAGTGAGGCGTTCACCGACTTCACTGGAGGGCGCCGGGCAGTCCTCAGTCTCCAGCTCGGGAAGGGCAATTATTTTGGCATATCTTGCCCAGGGTATTCTGCATTCCGATTATATTCGCGTCCTGCTTAGAGACGCGTTCATTTGTGTCGTCGATTACGACCCGAGTCAGGTCTTCTGTCGATGAGGAACTTCTGAGGGGTTCGTCTTTCTTTCTTACAGACTGGTTTGAGTGCGACGCTCTGGAGGGCCCGTCAGCCCCTCTCCGATAAGGCATGGTCTTGCCTATTCTTTGATCCCAGGCTTCTGCCCGGGGTTCTGGGTAATGAAGGTGGGGCCTTCTTTACATCTATTTCTATTGTATATACGAATATATGCACTTACTTAATCCTTTAATTTAATATTGAAATTAGTCTTAAACCTACATTTTTCTTCTAGATTTTTTGTTTATATAATTTTTTTGTCAACAGTTTTTGTTGCTTTTTTCAATTTCAATTTTTTTCGATTCTTAATACACAAACCCCGTAACCCTGTGTCATTGGGGGGCTCACCTCTTTGTGCACCACAAACTGAAAGGGGAGGACGGTGGAGGGATAATTTAAATCAGAATATATTTACACAAAGGGACAAATAAAATTTGGTGGTTAACGAGGACACCGCAGGAAGGCCGGTGAGCCTGGGATACCCCTAGGGGGTATCTCTCTGAGGTGCCTTATTGCTATTGCTCTTAAGAGATGGTAGTCGATCTGTCCAATTAAGTTGAAAACTTTAACCGTTACGAGACGATATTCAGTCTCGGAGTGATATTCGGCTTAGAACGGCGACTGGCTCGTATTTTGATACAGCAAAAAAAATAAGCTTCTCTACCCTGGAAACTTGCAAACTTTGGAGCTTAGACGCAAAAAACAGTATGCGATGGTGTTTTTGAACTCACTGGTCACTTATTGGTTACGATACTGCCTCTGCGCGAAGCTAGAAGAGAAAAAAAAGTTAGCTTCTGACTTTTCGTTTTGACGTCTCATTGAAATTAGAACAGCATGGCCACATGATCGCATCTGTTTCCCCAGACTTTCAACGATGAAACTGCAGGTAGTGTGTTAATAAATACAATTATAGGCAATAAGTTCAATAGGCATTATATTTTCATTCCAACTAATTCTACACTTAATAACCCGGCAACTATAAAATAGAATGTAACTGAAGATTATTCATACGTGAACAGGGAAAAAATATAAAAAGTGATTTGATCATTACGAAATCTGATGGTTATGGGCGAATAAAAAACTAAAGAGATATAAGGCAAAGGGTTGAACACAGAATAATACGATCATAATAAATAAGTAACAATCCTAATTCTCATATTTGCTCAGGTCAGTTGCTACCATTTAAACAAACTTCAACTAAAATTAATTGTCCCTCCAGGAAAGCGTGCAAGTCCATCACCTTCCTCTATGGGCCTACCTGAAAATATAACTTCTCTCTAAATCCATGCGAAGAAATAACTCGTCTGCAGTTCTCGTTTTGTAACCAAAATAGATGAAATTTAATGATTTCAATGCAATAGCAGCTACAACATAATATCATGTGATGGGATAATTCGGCAGGAAGTCGATATCTGTATCATCAAGTCGAAATTGCAAATAGGGCTCAAGAACAATATACAAAGCAACAGCTCCGATAATCGAGTGAAAGCAAATCAATCTCAATTCCAGCAACGTCTTATGTGACTATTGTATTGATAATGATCATGCAGGCACCAACGAGCACTTCTCAATAAATTCCCAATTTAAAACGCTTAGAGCACCAACAACGTAACCAACATTAGCATTTATTTTTCTAACCCAGAGGGAATAGAATCAACAACCGGTGTTTTCTAGCTAACGCTATGCCTACACAGCGCCCTAGCGTCACTACACGCAGCGATCGATGTAGCCGGCGGGAACGCTTCACAAAACTCAGGCTTTGATAGGCGGACTCTGTTTGACGTGTAAGATGATTGAGCGCATCCTGGACACGTCACGGCTGCTGCGGGCCGTCTTGGGGTTGAAGTCACAGAGCTTTGCGATGCGCTCCCACTCGGCGCCCGGCTCGGGGTACTCCGTGTCAGCCACCAGCTCCTTCTCAGCACACCTGCAAGGCGGGGAAACGGAGGCGTCAGACACAGAGAGCGGACACTGGCTCAATGGCCACCTTGTGGCACTTTCGACTGAAAAGTTGAGACGAAATTAGTATGAGGGAGGGTAACAAGAGTACTTTAGTCGATTCCAACAACATCTGACGCAATACCAGATACATGTAGCACTTTCCTCATCAGTCAGCCCGCGAAGGTGTTGAAATAACTTTCATATTTATCGGAAGGTCCACGCCTATCCATTTTCTGTCGCCAGTTTTCAATGAGCAGTCTCATAATGTAAAACTGGAATCAATGATAACCAATCTCAACTAGATTTAGGCATAAAGACAACTCAATTGAATCGAAACTCAAGCTAAAACCATTATGGTACTATTTTCTTCCTTTCTAAAGTAATTATCAAAAGTTTAGGTGCGGACGCGAGGTCTAATTTTACAGGGTGAGGAGTGGCCGACAGCAGTAAGATGCACCTCGCACTCCTCACGTTCTCTTACATTTCAAAACGTTGCCCTTTATTGCTAAAGGACTATGATGCAGCTGGAAGAACGCGATGAAAGTTATACACAAGTTTATCAAAGTTATTGAATAAATATGGTTGCGTTGAACAAATCAAGAAATTCCAGTACAGCTTATCTAGTAGCCACGTGTCAAATGAATGCAATATCTTGGAAGCAATAACACAAGTTTTTTATTACTAACTCAATAACCTCAAATTATTCTCAGCTGAAGACTAATAAAGCTACGTGAGCACGGCTCACAATGCAGCTATAGTCATGTTACAGAATAAGTGTACATTTTTAAAGATAAAAAAAAGCCTGACCACTACGGCTGGGAGACGTGATACCACCTCTTTAGAGAGGCATATCCGAATAGGAAATGTTTAAACATAAAGTATAACAGACGGCAATTAAAAGTTTGATTAGATTGGAGGGGTCAAATCCATCAGGGCTCTTACGTAAGCTTGCCGCTAGGGCGCCACAATTGTCGAGTCAGATGGTTCGCACTCTAGTACAGATACAGACACTAGGCAGCATCCCCCAGAAAGGGGGGTGGCTGCCTACGACCATCTTGACAGCGGGATACCATGGGCAGGAAAGCACATTAGAGCAGCATCAAAATCAACCATTCACAACCATTCTTCACTCACGCCTGTTCATTGTACGCTCTCTCTCTTATTCCACAGGCAAGTCCCTCCTTCCTAACGCCTGCTTCACACCATCCATCCACCCTAACTTCGGTCTACCTCTAGACCAGCGACCACTCGCCTCCGCATTCATCACCCTTTTTACCAATCTCCCTTCATCCCTCCTCTCCATGCGCCCAAACCATTTCAAAACACGCGAATCCACTCTGTCCTCCAACTTCTTCACCATCCCTGTTCTGATTCAAACCACGTCGTTGGTGATCCGGTCTCTCAGCGTTACTCCAGCCATGCCCTTCAAACATTTCATCTCAAAAACATTCAACCTTCTTCATTCCTCTGCTCTCACCTCCCAAGTCTCAGCTCCATAGAGCACAGTTGGGACAACAACACCCTCATACAGCCCTCTCTTTGCTTTCATCCCACCCCAACGTCTTACATCTTATTACACTTCAGTGCACCAAACACTTTACAACCCTCCTTCACTCGCGCCTTCACTTCAGTTTCCACTAGTTCAGTTATCTACACATGCACTCTAGTCTGCGAGGGAAATAGTAACTTACAATAAAAATGATTCCAAATTTTTAATTGAAATATATATGCACGCTAAGGCTCAAGGGTATAATACAGAGACAATAATAAAATGTTTATAACAAACTGTCTAAATTGATGCTTGTTTCTGGCTCTTCAATCATCATTGTCATGAAGTTCATCGTGAGTGGAAGAATGATTCAATTTGTGCTGTTATCTGGTATTTGTACAGCTGTGTATAGACGAGAACCTTCAACGAAAGCGATTAATTTCTTCTGGCAAGTGAAGTCAGGGAGTACGCTTCGTGAGTGAAAGAAGAATTTAAGAAAACTCGTCGAGCCGCCGCTAGCTAGCTAGTGCGTCGCCCTCCATCAGAAAGTGCTTTACGATGATCGCCGGTCAGATGCCCCTAAGACTAAGTGGCTCGAATAAGGTGACATGTCTGCATCCAATAGATGATTGAAAGTTATGAAAGTGTCTTGTGCACATGCGGTTGATGAATATTTCGTCTCTCCTGTTGGAAAACTTGGTTTCCCTTTCTCTAACCGCGGACTTGAATAGGAATTTATTCGTCCGTTTCTTTAAACACATCGTCCCACTGGGATGATGTAAGGTAGTTGTTAATGGGAAACCAACCTCGGTTGGATATGCTGCTAAATTATTCTTAATGGGTGGAAGCTAGTTGATTGGATTTGGGCCTCATTTCCACCTGAGCCTCAACGTGAGTCATAATAGGCTCCCCCGTAGGGCGCGACCGTCGTTGATTTAGGTAAGTCCGCACGGCCTCCGTGCGAAAATATTAGCTTTGTCAAGATGAAGTCAGTACATATTTTAATTGTGGCATATTCGCGTACTAGCGCGTACGAGAGAGTATTGAGTTAATGCGTATCTTCGTAAAATGAGTAGTTGTTTCTTTGCGTAATGAGGTGGAAAGACCACCTCATTTGCACAGGTGTTAGAGGTTTAGACAGCTTCGTATAGTCCGGTGTGTTTTCCGAAAGCGATAAGCTTTTTACGGTAGGTTGGGTCCGTGAGTAGGCTTTGTAGGGAAGCTAGTTAAGCAAGGGAATCTGCGAGCTCATCTACCCTTATTGTCAATTGACTTGTGATCCAGCCGAATTCGATTGCTTGGCCTGCCTCGGATATTGTAATGAGGTCGTGATGGATTTTACTTAGAGTGGTGTGTGATTGAACTTGAACATGCAGGGAATAATTCTTCATGAACAGTTGGTTCTGTTAAAATTGTCAGCTTTTGGCTGCACCGCGCATGATTCTCTTGTAGGCCATACAGATGCAAGGCCATAGCAAATTTGAATCTACAACTCGATTTGTCATGGATTTCATGTGAGAAACCAACTTCTCAATCTTGTTTGAAGTTTGACAGACATTGACGCAGGGCCGCCCACCCCAAGACGACTCTCCTCATACTTTCAAACTCACTCGCATAGAGTTTGACTAACAATAGTAGGATAATCTCCATCCCAATGAGCAACAACGTAGAAAGCAATTAGAAATTCTACTGAAGTTCCGAAAGTAAT
This sequence comes from Gammarus roeselii, assembly GCA_016164225.1. NCBI lineage: Eukaryota > Metazoa > Arthropoda > Malacostraca > Amphipoda > Gammaridae > Gammarus > Gammarus roeselii. The sequence continues at coordinate 8,540 of SDVV010007693.1, read as the reverse complement.
TGAACAAACTACATCGTCCACAACAGTGATGTCCCTCAGAAAAAAAAACGATTTGTGGACCCCCTTTAATTATGATTATTAGGGCGGATTCAAGAATGCATTCCAAAGCAATTCTTCCAAAGAGCCGTCGCGACGAGAAGTTTGACACCTATCACAAAAATAATTCAGTGATAGCAGCCGGAGACCATGGCGATACAAGCGTTCGTACAGAAACCTAATATGGTCCTGATACTGGTGATGAACAACGCTTGCGTCAGCAGGATTCGTTGTGCTGACGAATACATGGCGACTGGTGCTAATGCAGGTGCAGGCGAGATCTGCGTCCTACGGGCAAACCTCTACATCTCTATGAGATTAGCGCACGACCTTTTATTTCATAGTCTTTAGTTTACAAGGTCTTAGATTTTGAATTCAGCATATAAGCTTCTTCATTTCATCAATGCACGCCGCTTTCACTCCGACAGTATGGCTTTGATATGATTTAAGCCTCATTTCCACCGGAGCCTCAACGTGAGTCATAACAGGCTCCCCCGTAGGGCTCGACGATCATGGATTCCAGTAGGCTCGCACGCCTCGGCATGCGAGAAACCAACGTTGTCAAAGTTAGAACATTTTGAAAATTTCAGTCGTGTCAGAAGCACGCTGGTGCGCACAAGAAAAATGTTTAGACGAAACGGATCTGAACTTTCAATCATTTAGAACTTCAAGAGTAATATGTGTGCACGCCAGTGCGCACAGGTAGCATCGTCAAGATTAGCAAAAGGGTTACGGCTACACGGGCAAAGTCAGCTCCGACAGCAACGCAACACAATGTTTACAGCTACGCGGTCTGGTTGTTTTAGTACAATTTATTCATTCATGTAAGATAAAGACTCAGCCGAAACGCAATGAATCACCGCCTCCAACCCCTAGAACCTCATGAATAATATATACACACGCCAGTGCGCATAGATAGTATCGTCGAAAGTGGTACAAGTTTTACGGCTACACGGACAGAGGCTGCTCCGACAGCAACGCAACACGATGATTACAGCTGCGCGGTCTAGTTTATTTTAGTACAATCTATTTATTCAGATAAGATAATGACTCAGACGAAACGAATCCCCGCCTCCAACCCCTCAGAACCTCATGAGAAATATGTCCGCACGCCAGTGCGCACAGATAGTGCCGTCGAAATCGGTACAAGTTCTACGGCTTCACGGATCAGATCAACTTCAAACGCAACGCACCACAAGGTTTATAGTTACGCGGTAAATGTCAACAACAAAAATTACATATGGTCCACGCGCGAGCGAGCACGAACTGAAAAAGCAATCTCACAAAACTACAAATAGGAACTCTCGCACAAGTACACTAGCATTACTTTATTAAATTGTGGATCGTGAAGAGGTAAGAAAGGGCAGGTTCATCATGAGCTGAAGAACTGCTCAGAGTATTGACATCATACTAATTGTTTAGGGAGTTAGTGTGGGGGGCAGAGGTTCCTACGGTCCAAGATAAGCTCGATAGGTCCCGGAAAGTAACCCAAGTCCTCAAGGTCCCCCGAGCTCCCCGGGTCCTTAGAGTCCCCTCGTCTCAGCTCATCTTGGCTTGTCTAGCCTCTTTTCGGCCAGTCTCGACTCGTCGAGCCCAACTCGACTCGTCTAGACATGTTTCGACTGGTCTCGACGCACCTCGACCAGCCTTGACGCGCCTCTCCCTCTCTGCGCCGGTAATCCTGGCGACTGTAATAACCAATTTTTCTACTCAAGCATTTTAGGGGGTGGGACTCATTCTGCCAGATTCGGCGCGGCCCTCCCCCTCTGCATCAGCAATGCTGTGGACTGTAATAACTAATTTCTCTACTCAAGCACTCCACATTAATATATTCCTCTGTGTATGAGTTTTACAGCGTTGGGAGGGGGAAACAAAGGTTCCATGACTTAGAGGGGACTCAAGAGAGTCCCACAGTTTTTCAAGAGGGTGTCAAAGAGTCTCAAGGGTATCCCAAAGGGCCCCAGAAGGTCTCCAATAAATCCTCCTGGTCTTCCAAGTCCCCCGGTTCCCGAAACCTCGGTTCCTCCGAGTCCCGCGGGTCCCACGAGTACCCCTCTTCCCTGGGTCACCTTGTCTCAACCAAACTCGATATATATAATGATAATAACCACCAATGCCAAATTTATCACCACGAAAAACTGGCAGAGAAAATTAATAGAGCCCATGAAAGAAGAAATAATAAAATACTGAAAGAAAATGTAAATGATCGATCAAATGAATAATCATCCATTTACCCCAATAGACAGTATGGCGCGTGGAATAGCTAATAACTATGCAACTGTAGGCGCGAGTTATAGGCTAATTATTTGCACGATGTTATTTTCAAAAATACAGATGTTATTCATCATATATACTTGGGTAAAAAACATTGTAGTGCTATTCATGAGCTTTAAAAGGATGCATCTTATCTGGTGATAGCTTCAAAACTGTAGGAGGAGCACCGATAGGAATAAACGCATAAACATTTTCCAGTCAATTAAATTCATTTAAAAAATTTACACAAGAAAATGTTGGAAACTAATCTTCATTGATACTGATACTGTGCAAGAGCTTTCATGATAACTTCGAAACAGCAGGAGAGAAAATAGAGTACATTTTTGGGTTGTTTGAAGAAAAAAAAACATCTCATGTTGTTGTAGTACTCTACAATACCTGTCCAATGATGCATTGCTAGGTCAGTATTGAGAATGGCTGAATGAATGTAGGACGTCAGGTTTACAGAGAAAATGACAAAAAAAAAGCTGAAATAAGATGTCTAGATTTCAGAAGTCCCTAGAAAAAACTTGTAACTTCATCATTAGTGAGATCCTGCAGAGCGCTGGGTTTGCCCTCAGCTTATCTTGGAATGACTGATGAGTTCAGCAGAAACTGATCGCATTCATCAGTCTCGGAGTCCTGATCAGGGTGCCAATATGCGAACGAGTGCAAAACAATACTTTACTTGATTAACAAATTGCAACGGTCGAGGCTAACGGCAGGTGTGTTCCTGGGCCATGAGAATCTATCAATGAGAAGATAAAATAACAGAGTTGAATAATTCAAAGCTAATGATCCAACGAGTTACAGGCTACTGCTCTCCTCTCTGAATCCCACATTATAAACGAAAAGAGTAGAAATACTTGAAGCCATTTATAGATGCTTTACCTCGGAAATAAGGAAAGGCAAAGGTAATTAATTAGGATTGATTGAAAGCCTTGCGGTAACAATAGATCCAAAGATGTTCCGAAAAAAATATGGCCATAAACACATGAAAAACTCTGAAAGGATGCTCAGTCAATATAAATGAAAAAAAAAATGAAACTTACGATGAGAAACCAGCAAGAATTGGCCGAATGTGTTCCTGCAGTTGCCAAAACTGACAGGCGGTGATGTGATGACATGCAAGCCGCAGCATTTAACAGTTTCATGTAACGGTTACCTCCATCATTTAATCAAATGCTACTGGAAATAAGCGATCATAGTGGGCCGCAATTGTCAGTCCGAGCAAACAAATAGGGGCTTAAAAATCGATTTTAGACATGTACAGTAGAGTAACAAAATTCGGTCAAGAAATTTCTATGTGTTGTTCAATTCCACGCGTGAAAACTCGAGTTTGTTTTTTCGAGAGCTAATAGACTAAATAATAAACGAATTTTCATTCGCTACTGTACATCAGCTGTGTTCCTGATCAATCGATAATTTGAGAATACCCTCACTGTGAGAACAACGCTCGGCTCGAACAGCAATGACGACTTGGGATCAAACTAGTGATAGTCGGATCCCGATACCTGACCATCACTAGTATCCCCACTGGTGTTTATCAGGTGCCGGCTGCGATGCGATCTGGTCCACAGCAAAGAAACTACAAAACTACAAGTAAATATCCAAGTTGGTATGAGTTGAGCATAATTACCGGCCTAAGAAATCAACAGAATTAGGCTGGCGGCCCAGGCCAGTTAATTAAACTGAAAAATAATTACGACCTAAGAAATTGTGAGAAGACCTGACAGTATAGACCAGCCGACCAACACTAGAATGGAGTAGTAGTTTCTTCTGCTTTTCACCGGAGACCCAACGTGAAGTCAATGTACGCTCCTCCGTAGGGCACGAAGATCCGTCAATTCTGTCAGTTTTGCACACCTTAGTACGCGAAGTTGAGTTACAGTTCAAAATTGATACGCAGGGAGGACAGCGGGTTCAGGAATAGAGATGATTCAAACCATATTATTTTCACACGACTCCGTCTAGTCCGGTATGTTTTCCGAACGCGATCACTTTTTTCCGGTGTTCTGTTCTGTGAGCAGGGGTTGTAAGTTACAAGAAGGCTCGTCGGGCTGCCAAGCATGCATTACAATCAATAAGCAAGTGTTTCACACAGATTGCCACTTGATGACAACAGGGGAATGGTGGTGCGTCCGGTCCCACGTCTACGTTCATTAGGTGATTGTGGGTTATCCACGTGTGTCCCGTGAAGAAACGGTTACTGAACACTTGGTCTCTTCTATTAGAAAACTAGGTGTCCCATTCTCCCACGAATGGTTTGATTGCAAGCATTTTTTTGTCGACTCAGTTGCCAAGAGTCGCTCCATCGTGATTTTATACGTTAGGTGATGACAGGGAACCAGTCTCGGTAATGCATGGAGATGAAATGTTCGAGCTGGGTAGACACCCGTTTAGCGAGGGAATCTGCGCGCTCGTTCCCTCTTATTCCCACGTGTCCAGGGACATAGCAGAACTCGACCGCTTGACCCGTCTCAGACATCGTAAATAGGTCGTGTTGCATTTTTCGAAGGACAGGGTGATCATAGTGCAGAGTTTTCAGCTGGGTGAGAACACTCAGACTGTCTGAAAATATAACACATACGGGGAGGCGGTCCCTTTTTGTAATGGAGATGGCCAACTCGAGTGCGTGCAACAACTCTGCAAAGAATACAGAGGCCTCATGGGGATAGGTGGCCGAATGTTTTGGAGCCGTCAGTGTATATATGACGGTGCTCAGAGTACTGCTCATCAAGTAGTCTCAAGAATTCTTGACGGTACGTCGCGGAAGTGTTGAACCCCGTAACGGGGGTTTGACCCCGTAGCAGGGGTGTTGGAATACTGCTACCGCAACCTCTGCGTATCGTAAGAGGCGACTAATAAAGGGCGGGGCGAGAGGGCTAGGAATCCTCTCCTCTGTAAAAATTTTCCTTCAAAGACGGCAAAATAGGCTCGGGGAAGAGAGGCTCACGCCTCTCCGAGCCCTATTGTTAGGGTCGCTGAATGTGGGTGGTTGTAGTATGAATGACGCTAAGAGACGAGAGATTGGCGAGCTGTATGTGAGGAGGAAGTTAGATGTGTTGGCTCTGAGTGAGACTAAGTTGAAAGGTAAGGAAGAGTGTGAGTTTGGAGTGGTAAGTGGAAGAAAGTCAGGGGTGGATGAAGGTTGGGCGAGAAGGTGTAGTGGTGTTATTGAGTGATCGACTGGCTAGTAGCCTTACTGAGTGGAAAGAGGTGTCTTCAAGATTGATGTGGGGTAAAAGCTAAATTTGGCGTAGAAGAATGGGTATTTGTAAGTGCGTACAGACCTGGTAGCGAGAGGAGCAAGGAGGAGAGGGAGCAATTTCGGACTGACCGAGGCGAGTGTATTGAGAGTTTTGAAGGATAATTCAATGTGGTTGTACTGGGCGACCTTAATGCGAGAATGGGAGATGCAGTAGTGGATAATGTGATAGGGAGGTATGGCGTTCCTGGTCGGAATGACAGTAGAAAAAAAATCATACGCTTATGCAAGGAGCAGGAACTGGTCGTCGGAAACAGCCTGTTCAAGAAGTAAGATATCAACAAGCACACATGGGTAAGGATGGCCAATGGTGAAGTGTTGGAGAGACCGCTGATGGATTTTATGCTGATTTCGAGGAGAGTGGTGCATAGGCTGTTGAATGTGCTGCTGTTGAGAGAAGAGGGTGGAGGAGTGTCTGACCATCTGCTGGTGGAGGAAAGATTGAGACTGGAGCATAGGTGGAAGGGGAACAAAAGAGTGGGAGGAGGAAGAGAGGCTGTGAAGGTGAGTGAGCGAAATGAGAATAGAAGAGCGGAGGAGTCCCAGCGGGCGTTGAGGGAGAAATTTGACAACGTGAGAAGGCAGGACCTACATGATGTGTAGGAAGAACAGGAGACGTTCACAGATGCCTTGTTGAGATGTTCGAGAAATGTGTGTGGTGTGCGACGTGTGGGCGGGTGCAGACGGGAGGACTGCGAGTAGTGGAACGAGGAGATCAAACTGGCGGTGGCGCAGAAGAGAAGAGCTTTTGAGGAGTGGTTACAGGCGAAGTCTGTGGCGACCTATGACAACTATAGATTAGATTCGAGTGACGAGGCTTTCTAGCGCGCTGGAGTCATCGTCCTTCTGGTGCCGAATGTCAAACAAGCAAACAGTGCTGCATCAAGTTAGTCTTTGTTTTTCTTCTTTTTCAATGTTCGAGTAAAGGTATACTACTGCGCAAAGGCAAAGTTCTTTGCGCGGCGAACGTCTATGGTATGTACGGGTGCCACAGGAGGTACAGGAACTCCTAAGGTGCTGAGGCCAGATGGTCCCAGCACTCCCCGGATAGCAGTAAGGAGGAATAACACACTACCTACCCTGCTTCAGAGCCCCAAGGATCCCAGTAGTCCTTAAGGTGCGGGCTACGCGCTCCAACACCTGCTGAGGGGGAAGATGAAGAAGAGACAGAAAACGGGGATCCCATGCATGAGATCTACACTAGGTGTAGGGAATTTCACGCATGAGAACAGCAAGAATAGAAAGAAGAAGAAGGAATAGTCGTAGAAAAAGGCTGCATGAAAGACAGAGCGCAATTTGGCTGTTATTTGCCACCCAAATGGGGAATAGTTAGAACCGGTGTGTGAATGTTTGAGTGTGTGTGTCTGTGTGCGTGCGTGTGTATGTGTGTGTGTGTTTGTGTGCAGCGACTATTAAACGAGTTGTTAAGAAGGAGTTTGAGAGAAGTTTAAGGAAATTTGAACTAAACATAAGATGCAAATGAGGTAAATAAAAAGTCAAGCAAATCAGGATGGGGGAGAAAAGGAGAGATAGTTAAAGGTGAAGAAGAGGTGAGTCTGAAGGGAAATAAGGGTGTTCACCCCTCCGGTTGGACCGTGACTCCGTGCGGCCTGTGAACCTAACAGATGCCTAGGGGGGTATGACAACTATAAGGAGAAGAGAGAGGATGTGAAGCCAGTGGTGAGGCGAACCAAAAGGGACGCTGGTGCCAGGTGGGGCAGACAGTTGTGTCAAAATTTTGAGGTCAAAAAGATGTTCGAGAAAGAGGTTGAGAGGGTGGGAAAGAGAGATACCGGTAAGGAGGGGGCGGTGGAAGATGAAAACGGCCAGTTGTTGACTGAAAGTGGTGGTGCACGGAAAAGGTGGGCCGAGTATTTTGATGAGTTGTTGAATGTCGAGGATGACAGAGGCTGACATTGTTGCTGTGGGTGGTGGTGCTAGGATGCCAGTTTTGGGAGAAAGACTTGTTGCGGACATTAACAGGGAAGAGGTGCAGGAGGCGGTGGACGTGATGAAAGCAGGGAAAGCCCCTGTTTGGATGGCGTTGCGACCGAGTGCCTGAAGAAGGGTGGAGTAACGATTGTCGAATGGTTGGTGAGGTTACTGAACTTGTGTATTGTGGCAGGCGTGGTACCGAGTGAGTGGCGCAGTGCCTGCATTGTTCCGCTATATAAGGGCAAAGGAGATAAAAATGAATGCTGCAACTCGAGAGGTATCAGTCTGTTATGTGTGGTAGGTAAGTTGTACGGGAGTTTGCTGATCAAAAGGATTAAAGACTGTACGGACTGCGCAATTGGAGAGGAACAGTGTGGCTTTAGGAGTGGTAGAGGGTGTACCGATCAGATTTTTGCAGTGACAGGTCTGTGAGAAGTACCTTGCCAAAGGAAAGGATGTGTTCTGGGCCTTCATGGATCTAGAAAAGGCATACGACAGGATTGGCAGGAAAGAGCTGTGGAGGGCGTTGCGTTTGTATGGAGTGGGCGGACATCTGTTGAAAGCGGTGCAGAGTTTCTATGCTCACAGCCGAGCATGTGTCAGAGTGGGGAGCGAGGTGAGTGATTGGTTCAAAGTGAAAGTGGGACCGAGACAAGGCTGCGTGATGTCTCCCTGGCTGTTCAACCTCTATATGGATGGAGTGGTCATGGAGGTGAACGCGAGTGTGCTGGGTAGTGGCTTGGAACTGTTGGAAGCGAATAGGCGGAGTTGGCAGTTGAGCCAGTTGCTATTTGCTGTTGATACGGCCCTGGTTGCGGATTCGGAGGAGAAGCTATGTAGGCTAGTGTCTGAGTTTGGCAGAGTGTGTGAGAGGAAGAAGCTTCGAGTGAACGTCGGCAAGAGTAAAGTAATGAGATGCTCGAGGAATGTCGATGCGAGCAAAATTAGTGTCACCCTTAATGGAGAGCTCATGGAGGAAGTTCAGTGTTTTAAGTATCTGGGCTCCCATGTGGAGATAACTGAACTAGTGGAAACTGAAGTGAAGGCG
>SDVV010007692.1:0-17629 GCA_016164225.1 Gammarus roeselii | reverse complement strand
TAACTCCATCTTAGTAACTCCATCTTAGTAACTCCATCTTAGTAACTCCATCTTACTAACTCCATCTTACTAACTCCATCTTAGTAAATTAATCACTCCATCTTAATAAAGGCAAATCAGATTTGTATACTATTTCCATGTACAGATGTTCAGCGCTGAATAATTTGGTAGATAAATTAAAAAGATTGCATGAATGCTGCTATTTAATGCCACCAGAGTGTCATCTTTGAACAACCCATCAACGGATATTACAATGCCACAGGATTCACAATCCTTCCTTCAGTTAGCAAGGCTTCTATGTCTGGTTATTCACTGTAAAGTGATTTGATGTATAAGGAACATCCTTTCTATCTAAAACTAATCATGGCTTGATAATGAGTTTGTGAATACATTGACACAAGCGACGACCAGGTGTGAAGTCAGATGGACGAGGATCGATTTACCTGTTGTCAAATTAAACTCTATTTGCGCTGTTAGAGTCAATTGAGTTTTTCGCCGTGGATGCTTGTTTATAAAAGGACGAAAGGAGGCGGTTGAGCTAAACAGGCTTATCAGGCTCTGCTCAGGTTAACCATGAACTAAAACAGGCTTATCAGGCTCTGCTCAGGTTAACCATGAACTAAAACAGGCTTATCAGGCTCTGCTCAGGTTAACCATGAACTAAAACAGGCTTATCAGGCTCTGCTCAGGTTAACCACAAACGCTCTCATGCAATAGACCTCGCTAACCTCTGCCTGCTGACATCAACATTGCAACAATGTCTGTCGAGACATGGGCAGCAATTATTTGCTTTTGCTGCTGTCCTATAAGAGTCGTAACATCCTAAGTTATTTCACTGTTTGTTCATTTTGTCTCAATAGAAGCCCTAATTGTGATACGACTATTTTTATTCATCTCAAAATCTCATGTACGGAGATCATGGCCACTAGCAATGGTGTGCGTGCAATCTCATGTACGGAGGACATGGCCACTAGCAATGGTGTGCGTGCAATCTCATGTACGGAGGACATGGCCACTAGCAATGGTGTGCATGCAATCTCATGTACGGAGGACATGGCCACTAGCAATGGTGTGCATGCAATCTCATGTACGGAGGACATGGCCACTGGCAATGGTGTGCATGCAATCTCATGTACGGAGAACATGGCCACTAGTAATGGCGTGCATGCAATCTCATGTACGGAAAACATATCCACTAGCAATGGTGCGCATGCAATCTCATGTACGGAGGATTTGGCCACTAGTAATAGCGTGCGTGCACTCTCATGTACGGAGAACATATCCACTAGCAATGGTGTGCATGCAATCTCATGTAGCGAGGAAATGGCCACTACTAATGGTATGCTTGCAATCTCATGTACAGAAGACATCGCCACCCACTAGCAATGGTGTGCGTGAATCTCATGTACGGAGGACTTGGCCACTAGCAATGGTGTGCATGCAATCGGTTTTCCGCACACCTGCAAAACAAATCAAGAAACATAAAAATTCTCAATGGTTCAATCGGATTTTCGAGTCCAGTGAGGTCTAAACTTTTAATTCTACATGAATTCCTCACAGTTTCTCCTTCTAATTAGACAACCTGACACCGGAAGGACAGCACTCGCATGTATCACACTTTATACATCCTGCCAGTGTCCTTCCATCCGATGCCCAGTTGTTGTCATTTGTTAGGTCACATGATGACTGTCTCTTCACTAATGTGTAGAGCCCGTCTTTCCCTCGTACTCAGTTCTTCTACTCAATGTTTCGAACATCGAAGTAGAGTAAATTCTCTGCTGCTTATGAGTTTCTTGTAATAAATTTTCTACAGCAATATACGAATAATACCGGGAAGAACAAGAGCAGAGCGTCGTAATACGAGCCGTGACTTTATGTGGAACTCTCGTTGTTTTATGAGTAACACTAATTTACCTCAGCTGAGTGAGGTGCCTTGCGCGGTTCCTGTTGAGCATTCACACCAAAAAATAACTTGGCCTTATATAACGATTATAGGGGAAAACATATGGGCTGCTTGGATTTTTCCTCGGGTCACTTTTAACGAATAAATATTGTTATTTGAAGAAAGATTAGATCCATACTCTTCTTATATTTTGTACGACTACATTATATAACTTAGGCTTTGATGTTAAACTTAGTCGTGATATAACTTAGGCTTTGAGGTTAAACTTAGTCGTGATATAACTTAGGGTTTGATGTTAAAACTAAGTCGTGATAGATTTTAGGCTTTGATGTTAAACTTAGTTGTGATATAACTTAGGGGTTGATTATAAACTTAACCGTGATATAACTTAAGCTTTGGTGTTAAACTTAGTCGTGATATAACTTAGGATTTGATGTTAAAATTAGTCGTGATATAACTTAGGCTTTGATGTTAAACTTAGTCGTGAAATAACTTAGGCTTTGATGTTAAACTTAGTCGTGATATAACTTAGGCTTTGAAGATAAACTTAGTCGTGCTATAACTTAGGCTTTGATGTTAAACTTAGTCGTGATATAACTTAGGCTTTGATGTTAAAATTAGTCGTGCTATAACTTAGGCTTTGATGTTAAACTTAGTCGTGATATAACTTAGGCTTTGATGTTAAACTTAGTCGTGATATAACAAAGGCTTTGATGTTAAACTTAGTCGTGATATAACTTGGGCCTTGATTATAAATTTAGTCGTGATATAACTTAGGCTTTGATGTTAAACTAAGTCGTGATATAACTTAAGCTTTGATGTTAAACTTAGTCGTGATATAACTAAGGCTTTAATGTTAAACTTAGTCGTGATATAACTTAGGCGTTGACTCTAAACTTAGTCGTGATATAACTTAGGCTTTGATGTTAACCTTAGTCGTGATATAACTTGGGCCTTGATTATAAATTTAGTCGTGATATAACTTTGGCTTTGATGTTCAACTAAGTCGTGATATAACTAAGGCTTTAATGTTAAACTTAGTCGAGATATAACTTAGGCGTTGACTCTATACTTAGTCGTGACAAAACTTAGGCTTTATTGTTAAACTTAGTCGTGTTTAATACTTAGGCTTTGATGTTATACTTAGTCGTGATATAACTTAGGCTTTGATGATGAACTTAGTCGTGATATAACTTATGCTCTGAAGTTAAACTTAGTCGTGCTATAACTTAGGCTTTGATGTTAAACTTAGTCGTGGTATAACTTAGGCTTTGATGTTAAACTTAGTCGTGATATAACATAGGCTTTGATGTTAAACTTAGTCGTGATATAACTTGGGCCTTGATTATAAATTCAGTCGTGATATAACTTAGGCTTTGATGTTAAACTAAGTCGTGATATAACGTAAGCTTTGATGTTAAACTTAGTCGTGATATATCTAAGGCTTTAATGTTAAACTTAGTCGTGATATAACTTAGGCGTTGACTCTAAACTAAGTCGTGATATAACTTAGGCATTGGTGTTAAACTCAGTCGTGATATAACTTAGGCGTTGATTATAAACTTAGTCGTGATATAACTTAGGCTTTGATGTCAAACTTAGTCGTGACATAACTTAGGCGTTAATTTTAAACTTCGTCGTGGTTTAACTTAGGCTTGATGTTAACTTAGTCGTGATATAACATAGGCGTTGATTATAAACTAAGTTGTGATATAACTCAGACGTTGATTATAAACTTAGTCGTGATATGACTTAGGCTTTGATGTTAAACTTAGTCGTGATATAACTAAGGCTTTGATGTTAAACTTAGTCGTGATATAACTCAGACGTTGATTATAAACTTAGTCGTGATATGACTTAGGCTTTGATGTTAAACTTAGTCGTGATATAACTAAGGCTTTGATGTTAAACTTAGTCGTGATATAACTTAGGCGTTGTATATGAATTTAGTCGTGATATATCTTAGGGTTTGATGTTGAACTTAGTCGTGATATAACTTGGGCTTTGATGTTAAACTCAGTCGTGGTATAACTTAGGCTTTGATGTTAATCTTGTTCGTGATAAAACTTAGGTGTTGATTATAAACTTAGTCGTGATATAACTTACGCTTTGATGTTAAATTTAGTCATGATATAACTTAGGCTTTGATGTTAAACTTAGTCGTAATATAACTTAGGCTTTGATGTTAAACTTAGTCGTGATATAACTTAGGCTTTGATGTTAAACTTAGTCGTGATAAAACTTAGGTGTTGATTATAAACTTAGTCGTGATATAACTTAGGCTTTGATGTTAAACTTAGTCGTGATATAACTTAGGCTTTGATGTTAAACTAAGTCGTAATATAACTTAGGCTTTGGTGCTAAACTTAGTCGTGATATAACTCAGGCGTTGATTATAAAATTAGTTGTGATATTACTTAGGCGTTGATGTTAAACTTAGTCGAGCTATAACTTAAGCGTTGAATATAAACTTAGTCGTTATATAACTTATGCTTTTATGTTAAACTTAGTCGTGGTATAACTTAGCCTTTGAGGTTAAACTTATTCGTGATATAACTTAGGCTTTGATGGTAAACTTAGTCGTGTTATAACTCAGGCGTTGATTATAAACTTAGTCGTGATATAACTTAGGCTTTGATGTTAAACTTAGTCGTGATATAACTTAGGCGTTGATTATAAAATTAGTCGTGATATAACTTAGGCTTTGATGTCAAACTTAGTCGTGACATAACTTAGGCGTTGATTATAAACTTTGTCATGATATAACTTAGGCTATGATCATAAACTTAGTCGTGATATAACTTAGGCGTTAATTATAAACTTGGTCGTGATATAACTTAGAGATTGATTATAAACTTAGTCGTGACATTACTTAGGCTTTGATGTTAAACTTAGTCGTGATATAACTTAGAGGTTGATTATAAACTTTGTCGTGTTATAATTTAGGCGTTCATTATCGACTTAGTCGTGGTATAACTAAGGCGTTGATTAAAAACTTAGTCGTGATATAACTTAGGCTTTGTTGTTAAACTTAAGTCGTGATAAAACTTAGACGTTGATTATAAACTTAGTAGTGATTCAACTTGGGCGTTGATTATAAACTTGGTCGTGATATAACTTTGAGGTTGATTATAAACTTAGTCGTGATATATTTTAGGCATTGATTGTAAAATTAGTCGTGATATATCTTAGGCGTTGTTCATAAACTTAGTCGTGACATAACTTAGGCTTTGATGTTAAATTTCGTCGTGATATAACTTCGTCGTGATATAACTTAGGGTTTGATGTTAAACTTAGTCGTGATGTAACTTAGGCTTTGATATTAAACTTAGTCGTGATATAACTTAGGCGTTGAATATAAACTTAGTCTTGATATAACCTAGGCTTTGATGTCAAACTTAGTCGTGATATAACTTAGGCGTTGATTATAAACTTAGTCGTGACATAACTAAGGCTATGATCTTAAACTTAGTCGTGATATAACTTAGGCGTTGATTATAATCTTAGTCGTGATAAAACTTTTTAAACTTAGTCGTGATATAACTTAGGCTTTGATGTTAAACTTAGTCGTGATATAACTTAGGCTTTGATGTTAAACTTAGTCGTGATATAATATGGGCTTTGATGTCGAACTTAGTCGTGATATAACTTAGGCAAATATGTAAACCTAATCGTGATATAACTCAGGCGTTGATTATAAACTTAGTCGTGATATAACTTAGGTATTGATGTTATACCTAGTCGTGATATAACTTAGGCTTTGATGTTAAACTTTGTCGTGATATAACTTAAGCGTTGATTATAAACTTAGTCGTGATATAACTTAGGCTTTGATGTTGAATTTAGGCGTTGATTATAAACTTAGTCGTGATATAACTTAGGCTCTGATGTTAAACTTAGTCGTGATATAACTTAGGCGTTGAATATAAATTTAGTCGTGGTATAACTTAGGCTTTGATGTTGCACTTAGTCGTGGTATAACTCATGCGTTGTTTATAAATTTAGTCGTGATATAACTTAGGCTTTGATGTTAAACTTCGTCGTGATATAACTTAGGCTCTGATGTTATACTTGGTCGTGATATAACTTAGGCTTTGATGTTAAACTTAGTCTTAATATAACTTTTGCTTTGATTTTAAACTCAGTCGTGATATAACTTAGCCTTTGATGCTAAACTTAGTCGCGATATAACTTAGGCTTTGAGGTTATACATAGTCGTGTTATAATTCAGCGTCGATAATAAACTTAGTTGTGATATAACTTAGGCTTTGATCTTAAACTTAGTCGTGAAATATCTTAAAGATTGATTATAAACTTAGTCGTGCTATAACTTAGGCGTTGATTATAAACTTAGTCGTAATATAACTTAAGCTTTGATGTTAAACTTAGTCGTGATATAACTCAGAGGTTGATTATAAAATTAGTCGTGTTATAACTTAGACTTTGATCTAAAACATAGCCATGATATAACTCAGGCTTTGATGCTAAACTTTGTCGTAATATAACTTAAACTTTGTTGTAAAACTTATTCGTGGTATAACTAAGAAATTGATTATAAACTTAGTCGTGATATAATTTAGGCGTTGTTTATAAACTTAGTCGTGATATAACTTAGGCTTTGATGTTAAACTCAGTCGTGATATATCTTAGAGGTTGATTATAAACTTTGCCGTGATATAACTTAGGCGTTCATTATTGACTTGGTCGTGATTTAACTATTATAAACTTGGTCGTGATATAACTTAGATGTTGAATATAAACTTACTCGTGATATAATTTAGGCATTAATGTTAAACTTAGTCGTGATATAACTTAGGCGCTAATTGTAAACTTAGTCGTGATATAACTTAGGCTATGATGTTAAACTTAGTCGTGCTATAGCTTAGTCGTGATATAACTTAGGCTTTGATGTTGAACTTAGTCGTGATATAACTTAGGCGTTGATTATAAACTTAGTCGTGATAAACTTAGGCTTTGATGTCAAACTTAGTCGTGATATAACTTAGGCGTTCATTATAAACTTAATCGTGATATAACTTAGGCTTTGATGTTAAACTTAGTCGTGATATAACCTAGGCTTTGATGTTAAACTCAGTCGTGATATTACTTAGGCTTTGATGTTGAACTTAGTCGTAATATAACTTAGGCTTTGATGTTGAACTTAGTCGTGATATAACTCAGGCGTTGATTATAAAATTAATCGTGATATGCTTAGGCTTTGATGATAAACTTAGTCGTGATATAACTTAGGCATTAATTTTAAACTTAGTCGTGATATAATTTAGGTCTTGATATGAAACTTAGTCGTGCGTGACATAACTTAGGCATTGGTTATAAACTTAGTCGTGATATAACTTAGGCGTTGATTATAAACTAAGTCGTAATATGACTTAGGCTTCGATGTTAACTTTAGTCGTGATATAACTTAGAGGTTGATTATAAACTTTGTCGTGATATAACTTAGGCGTTCATCATTGACTTAGTCGTGTTATAACTTAGGCGTTGATTATAAACTTAGTCGTGTTATATCTTAGGCTTTGATGTTAAACTTTAGTCGTGGTATAATTTTGATGTTGATCATAAACTTAGTCGGGATTTAACTTAGGTGTTAATTATAAACTTGGTCGTGATATAATTTAGAGGTTGATTATAAACCTAGTCGTGATATAATTTAGGCATTGATGTTAAACTTAGTCGGGATATAACTTAGGCGTTGATTGTAAACTTAGTCTTAATAAAACTTAGGCTTTGATGATAAACTTGGTTGTGATATAACTTAGGTTTTGATGTTAAACATAGTCGTGATATAACTTAAGCGTTTATTATAAACTTAGTCGTGATATAACTTAGGCTTCGATGTTGAACTTAATCGTGATATAACTTAGGCTCCGATGTTGAACTTAGTCGTGATATAACTTAGGTCATGAATATAAACTTAGTCGTGATATAACTTAGGCTTTGTTTTTAAACTTAGTCGTGATATGACCTAGACTTTGATGTTAAACTTAGTCGTGATAAAACTTAGGCTTTGATGTCAAACTTAGTCGTGACATAACTTAGGCTCTGATGTTAAACTCAATCGTGGTATAACTCAGGTGTTGATTATAAACTTAGTCAAGATATTACATATAGGCTTTGATGTTGAACTTATTCGCGATATAACTGAGGCTTTGATGTTATACTTAGTCGTGATATAACTTAGGCTTTGATGTTAAACTTAGTCGTGATATAACTCAGGCGTTGATTATAAAATTAGACGTGATATTACTTAGGCGTTGATGTTGAACATAGTCGTGATATAACTTAGGCGTTGATTATAAACTTAGTCGTGATGTAACTTAGGCTTTGATGTTGAACTTAGGCGTTGATTATAAACTTAATCGTGTTGATATTAAACTTAGTCGTGATACAACTTAGGAGTTGAACATAAACTTAGTCGTGGTATAACTTAGGCGTTGATTATAAACTTAGTCGTGATATAACTTAGGCGTTTATTATAAATTTAGTCGTGATATAACTTAGGCTTTGATGTTAAACTTAGTCGTGATAAAACTTGGGCTTTGATTGTAAATTCAGTCGTGATATAACTTAGGCTTTGATGTTGAACTTAGTCGTAATATAACTTAGGCTTTGATGTTAAACTTAGTCGTGACATAACTCAGGCGTTGATTATAAAATTAATCGTGATATGCTTAGGCTTTGATTATAAACTTAGTCGTGAAATAACTTAGGCATTGATTTTAAACTTAGTCGTGATATAATTCAGGTCATGATGTGAAACTTAGTCGTGATATAACTTAGGCGTTGATTATAAACTTAGTCGTGATATAACTTAGGCGTTGATTATAAACTTAGTCGTAATATGACTTAGGCTCTGATGTTAAACTTAGTCGTGATATAACTTAGAGATTGATTATAAACTTTGTCGTGATATAACTTAGGCGTTCATTATTGACTTAGTCGTGTTATAACTTTGGCGTTGATTATAAACTTAGTCGTGATATAACTTAGGCTTTGATGTTAAACTTTAGTCGTGACATAATTTTGACGTTGATCATGAACTTAGTCGGGATTTAACTTAGGTGTTAATTATAAACTTGGTCGTGATATAATTTAGAGGTTGATTATAAACTTAGTCGTGATATAATTTAGGCATTGATGTTAAACTTAGTCGTGACATAACTTAGACAGGATTGTTATTTTAGTATTAATATAACTTAGGCTTTGATGATAAACTTGGTCGTGATATAACTTAGGCTTTGATGTTAAACTTAGTCGTGATAAAACTTCGGCGTTTATTATAAACTTAGTCGTGATATAACTTAGGCTTCGATGTTGAACTCTGTCGTGATTTAACTTAGGCTTCGATGTTGAACTTAGTCGTGACATAACTTAGGCGTTGATTATAACCTTAGTCGTGATATAACTTCGGCGTTTATTATAAACTTAGTCGTGATATAACCTATACTTTGATGTTGAACTTATTCGTGATATAACTTAGGCTTTGATGTTATACTAAGTCGTGATATAACTTAGGCTTTGATGTTAAATTAGTCGTGATATAACTCTGGCGTTGATTATAAAATTAGTCGTGATATTACTTAGGCGTTGATGTTGAACATAGTCGTGATAAAACTTAGGCATTGATTATAAACTTAGTCGTGACATAACTTTGACTTTGATGTTGAACTTAGGCGTTGATTATAAACTTAGTCGTGATATAACTTAGGTGTTGATGTTAAGCTTAGTCGTGATATAACTTGGGCGTTGAATATAAACTTAGTCGTGTTATAACTTAGGCTTTGATGTTAAACTTAGTCGTGATATAACTCAGGCGTTGATTATAAACTTAGTCGTGATATAACTTAGGCTTTGATGTTAAACTTAGTCGTGATATAACTTTGACGATGATTGTAAACTTAGTCGTGATATAACTTAGGCTTTGATGTTAAACTTAGTCGTGATTTAACTTAGGCTTTGATGTTAAACTCAGTCGTGATATAACTCAGGCGTTGATTATGAAATTAATTGTGATATGCTTAGGCTTTGATTATAAACTTAGTCGTGATATAACTTAGGCATTGATCTTAAACTTAGTCGTGATATAATTTAGGTCTTGATGTGAAACTTAGTCGTGATATAACTTAGGCGTTGATTATAAACTTAGTCGTGATATAACTTAGGCGTTGATTATTAACTTAGTCGTAATATGACTTAGGCTTCGATGTTAAACTTAGTCGTGATATAACTTAGAGGTTGATTATAAACTTTGTCGTGCTATAACTTAGTCGTTCATTATTGACTTAGTCGTGTTATAACTTAGGCGTTGATTATAAACTTAGTCGTGATATAACTTAGGCTTTGATTTTAAACTTCAGTCGTGATATAGTTTTGACGTTGATCATAAACTTAGTCGGGATTTAACTTAGGTGTTAATTATAAACTTGGTCGTGATATAATTAAGAGATTGATAATAAACTTAGTCGTGATATAATTCAGGCATTGATGGTAAACTTAGTCGGGATATAACTTATGCATTGATTGTAAACTTAGTCTTAATATAACCTAGGCTTTGATGATAAACTTAGTCGTGATATAACTTTGGCTTTGATGTTACACTTAGTCGTGATATAACTTAGGCGTTTATTATAAACTTGGTCGTAACATAACTTAGTCTTTGATGTTGAACTTAGTCGTGATATAACTCAGGCTTCGATGTTGAACTTAGTCGTGATATAACTTAGGCGTTGATTATAAACTTAGTCGTGATATATTATAGGCTTTGTTTGTAAACTTAGTCGTGATCAAACCTAAACTTTGATGTTAAACTTAGTCGTGATATAACTTAGGCTTTGATGTCAAACTTAGTCGTGCCATAACTTAGGCTTTGATGTTAAACTCAATCGTGGTATATTTCAGGCGTTGATTATAAACTTAGTCGTGATATAACTTATAGGCTTTGATGTTGAAGTTATTCGTGATATAACTCAGACTTTGATGTTATACTTAGTCGTGATATAACTTAGGCTTTGATTTCAAAGTTAGTCGTTATATAACTCAGGCGTTGATTGTAAAATTAGTCGTGATATTACTTAGGCGTTGATGTTGAACATAGTCGTGATATAACTTAGGCGTTGATTATAAACTTAATCGTGATATAACTTAGGTTTCGATATTAAACTTAGTCGTGATATAAATTAGGCGTTGAATATAAACTTAGTCGTGGGATAACTTAGGCTTTGATATTAAACTTAGTCGTGATATAACCCAGACGTTGATTATAATCTTAGTCGTGATATAACTTAGGCGTTTATTATAAACTTAGTCGTGATATAACTTAGGCTTTGATGTTAAAATTAGTCGTGATATAACTTAGGCTTTGATGTTAAATTCAGTCGTGATATAACTTAGGCTTTGATGTTGAACTTAGTCGTATTATAACTTAGGCTTTGATGTTAAACTTAGTCGTGATATAACTCAGGCGTTGATTATAAAATTCATCGTGATATGCTTAGGCTTTGATTATAAACTTAGTCGTGAAATAACTTAGGCATTGATTTTAAACTTAGTCGTGATATAATTTAGGTCTTGATGTGAAACTTAGTCGTGATATAACTTAGGCGTTGATTATAAACTTAGTCGTGATATAACTTAGGCGTTGATTATAAACTTAGTCGTAATATGACTTAGGCTCTGATGTTAAACTTAGTCGTGATATAACTTAGAGGTTGATTATAAACTTTGTCGTGATATAACTTAGGCGTTCATTATTGACTTAGTCGTGTTATAACTTAGGCGTTGATTATAAACTTAGTCGTGATATAACTTAGTCTTTGGTGTTAAACTTTAGTCGTGATTTAATTTTGACGTTGATCATAAACTTAGTCGGGATTTAACTTAGGTGTTAATTATAAACTTGATCGTGATATAATTTAGAGGTTGATTATAAACTTAGTCGTGACATAATTTAGGCATTGGTGTTAAACTTAGTCGTGATATAACTTAGGCGTTGATTGTTTACTTAGTCCTAATATAACTTAGGCTTTGATGATAAACTTAGTCGTAATAAAACATAGGCTTTGATGTTAAACTTAGTCGTGATATAACTTAGGCGTTTATTATAAAATTAGTCGTGATATAACTTAGGCTTCGATGTTGAACTTAGTCGTGATATAACTTAGGCTTCGATGTTGAACTTAGTCGTGATACAACTTAGGCGTTGATTATAAACTTAGTCGTTATATAACTTAGGCTTTGTTTTTAAACTTAGTCGTGATATAACCTAGACTTTGATGTTAAACTTAGTCGTGATATAACTTAGGCTTTGATGTCAAACTTAGTCGTGACATAACTTAGGCTTTGATGTTAAACTCAATCGTGGTATAACTCAGGCGTTGATAATAAACTTAGTCGTGATATAACTTATAGGCTTTGATGTTGAACTTATTCGTAATATAACTTAGGCTTTGATGTTATACTTAGTCGTGCTATAACTTAGGCTTTGATGTTAAACTTAGTCGTGATATAACTCAGGCGTTGATTATAAAATTGGTCGTGATATTACTTATGCGTTGATGTTTAACATAGTCGCGATATAACTTAGGCGTTGATTATAAACTCAGTCGTGACATAACTTTGGCTTTGATGTTGAACTTAGGCGTTGATTATAAACTTAGTCGTGATATAACTTAGGTGTTGATGTTAAACTTAGTCGTGATATAACTTAGGCGTTGAATATAAACTTAGTCGGGATATAACTTAGGCTTTGATGTTTAACTTAGTCGTGATATAACTTAGGCGATGATTGTAAACTTAGTCGTGATATAACTTAGGCTTTGATTTTAAGCTTAGTCGTGATATAACCTAGGCATTGATGTCAAACCTAGTCGTGATATAACTTAGGCTTTGATATCAAACTTAGTCTTGATATAACTTAAGCTTTGATGTTAAACTTAATCGTGATATAACTCAAGCGTTGATTATAAACTGAGTCGTGATATAACTTATAGGCTTTGATACTGAACTTAGTCGTGATATAACTTAGGCTTTGATGTTTACCTTAGTCGTGATAATTTAGGCTTTGATGTTAAATTTAGTCGTGATATAATCTAAGCGTTGATTATAAACTTAGTCGTGATATAACTTAGGCTTAGATGTTGAACTTAGGCGTTGATTATAAACTTAGTCGTTATATAACTTAGGCTTTGATGTTAAACTTAGTCGTGATATAACTTAGGCGTTGATTATAACTTAGTCGGGATATAACTCAGGCTTTGATGTTAAACCTAGTCGTGATATAACTCAGGCGTTGATCATAAACTTAGTAGTGATATAACTTAGGCTTTGATATTAAACTTAGTCGTGATATAACTTAGGCTTTGACGTTAAACTCAGATGTGATATAACTTAGGCTTTGATGTTAAACTTAGCCGTGATTTAACTTTGACATTGATTATAAACTTAGTCGTGATATATCTTAGGCTTTGATGTTGAACTTAGTCGTGATATAACTTAGGCTTTGATGTTAAACTTAGTCGTGATATAACTTAGGCTTTCACGTTAAACTCAGATGTGATATAACTTAGGCTTTGATGTTAAACTTAGTCGTGATTTAACTTTGACATTGATTATAAACTTAGTCGTGATATATCTTAGGCTTTGATGTTGAACTTAGTCGTGATATAACTTAGGCTTTGATGTTAAACTTAGTCGTGATATAACTTAGGCTTTCACGTTAAACTCAGATGTGATATAACTTAGGCTTTGATGTTAAACTTAGTCGTGATTTAACTTTGACATTGATTATAAACTTAGTCGTGATATATCTTAGGCTTTGATGTTGAACTTAGTCGTGATATAACTTAGGCTTTGATGTTAAACTTAGTCCTGATATAACTTAGGCTTTGATGTTAAACTTGGGCGTTGATTATAAACTTAGCCGTGATATAACTTAGGCTTTGATGTTAATCTTAGTCGTGATATAACTTAGGCGTTGATTATAAACTTAGTCGTGATATAACTTAGGCTTTGAAGTTAATCTTAGTCGTGATATAACTTAGGCTTTGATGTTAAACTTAGTCGTGATATAACTTAGGCGTTGATTATAAACTCAGTCGTGATATAACCTAGGCGTTGATTATAAACTTAGTCGTGATTTAACTTAGGCTTTGATGTTAAACTTAGTCGTGATATAACTCAGGCGTTGATTATAAACTTAGTCGTGATATAACTTAGGTTTTGATGTAGAACTTAGTCGTGATATAACTTAGTCGTGATTTAACTGAGGATTTAATGTTGAACTTAGTCGTGATACAACTAAGGCTTTGATGTTAAACTTAGTCGTAATATTACTTAGTCTTTGATGTTAAACTTAGTCGTGATGTAACTAAGATGTTGATTATAAACTTAGTCGTGATATAACTTAAGCGTTGATTATAAACTTAGCCGCGGTATAACTTAGGCTTTGATGTTAAATTAGTCGTGATATAACTTAGAGGTTGATTATAATTTTAGTCGTGATATAATTTAGGCGATGATCATAAACTTAGTCGTGATATGGTCTTAGGCGTTGAATATATACTTAGTCGTGGAATAAGTTAGGCGTTGTTTATAAATTTTGTCGTGATATAACCTAGGCTTTGATGTTAAACTTAGTCGTGATATAACTTAGAGGTTGATGATAAACTTAGTCGTGATATAACTTAGGAGTTGATTATAAACTTAGTCGTGATATAACTTAGGCGTTGATTATAAACTTAGTCGTGAAATAACTTAGGCTTTGATGTTAAACTTAACCAAGATATAACTTAGAGGCTGGTTATAAACTTGGTCGTGATATAACTTAGGCGTTGATTATGCACTTAGTCGTGATATAACTTAGAGGTTGATTATAAACTTAGCCGTGATTTAACTTAGGCGTTGATTATAAACTTAGGCGTGATATAACGTAGGCGTTGATTATAAACTTAGTCGTGATATAACTTAGGCGTTGATTATAAACTTAGTCGTGATTTAACTTAGGCGTTGGTTATAAACTTAGTCGGGACATAATATAGAGGTTGATTATAAACTTAGTCGTGATACTGCTAGCGGAAAGTTTTGACAAATTTTCCAGTTTGGAACAGATTTGTCTTACGTGGCAATGATACAATTTTATCAAGGCGAAATCACAAAATGAATCAGTACTTGGCTGAGCTATTCTCTTTTAGGGACTGTGTAACCAAATGTACCTAATTTGCCTCACAATACTCGACTTTTTTTATATCCAGAGACTCAGTAATACATAACTGTCTATTGAAAAAAAATTGGATTGTGAGTTAGAATACCGGCAAGAAATGAAGACGAATAAAATTTCACGGCACATCAGTTTTTCGTTGAGCGGTTTGGATGTTCTACCTCATATTTATTATAGCATGATTAGGTGTAAGACATAATTGCAAATCATTTCTAGGCTCACTACTTTAAGCTGCTTTGGGGAGAAACAGAATCTAAGCAAAACGCTTATTTCTTTAACTGTAAAAGCGTTGTATGGCTACTTAAAAACAACATGTTTAAAATTCTATGAATGAGCAACTTAACTGCAGTCACACTTTGTTGAAACGTAAGGCAACATGCAGTCAAAGTATCATCCATTTAAAGTTTTGTAATTACTTTTTGATCGCCATTTGTGGACATGTATTGCATCCCTATTCAACCGACAATACCACTGTGCATTAAAGGATCCGTTAGGTACAATTCGCTGCCGTCCATCCACGCGCTAACATTCATATATGTTGAGACATCTATGAGACACTTTCTCAGACTCTGCAACTCTCCTAAGATTTCCGTTCAAGTCTGCTGGCATTTTGACAAAAAAATTGTTGAATTCTGATCGTATGAGAATTTGATTTGAAGAAGAACGTCAGATCAAGCTCAGCATCCTGTATCTGTGTAGTATCTGTAGCGAGGGACCAAGAAAGGGTAATGTTGCACCTCGAGAGATAGCCACCGACCCACGATGTTGATTTGAGATTGTTCCAGTTTCACTCAGCATTCAAATAATGACGGCCGGTGTCGAAGCTTGATACCGTTTGGTAACGAGAAGGCACAATGCCGTGGAGTATTATAACCATATTTGTGTGTAAGCCGGACACCATTTTTTATTTAATTACGATCCCACTATGAACGGATGAAGTTTCTGAAACGTGCTCGTTCGATATATGTTTTCCTTACCCCTCATAATCTTCCACACTTCGATCATGTCACTTCTAACTTGACGCTATACCAGCGAATGTAGGTTGAGTTCGCGAAATGGATGAGTTTGACAGTTCAACGTTGAACCTTATCTAATTTTATTACGTATTTCCAAAGATTTGGTGACCATAATTGGACTGAGAACTCGAGATACGGTCGGACAAATGCATTGTACAACTTAATAATATCGTATTTATTTCTTTGTGAAAGAATACGGGATATTTGATTTTTTAGGCAGCATGATACATTGCTTGCTACTTTTTAAATCGTTTCTTATGATAGGTCTCTTTCTTCGTTGACGGAAATTATTCTTTTATCTGGACGGGAAATATTCGTCCTTGGGTTGAAATGAACTATGTTCATAATTTAACATATATCGACATTGAATTTCCTTTGTTCAAGTCTAATTGTATCTGTGAAACTCATGTTCAGTTTGCACTTTAGAATTATTGGCAAAGTTGATAATGTTTGCAAGCCTTTTTTGGGGGGATTGTTTATAAATATTATAAAAAGGACTGTGCCTAAAACAGATCCTTGAGGCACGCCGTATGTTCATTACTCTATAGAGAAAGACGCTCCGTTAATTACGACTCGATGCCGTGTATATTTGAGCAAGCATTTTATCCAGTCATTTTGCTCGCCTCTAATACCGATGCTGTGCAATCAACTAACTAAGAGTGCGTGAGAGACGCTGTCGATTTTTTTGGGCGGGAATCAATTTATATGATATCGATTGGAGATTTTACGTAGTAAATTTGAATTATATTCTTGATTAATACTAGCAGGTTTGTCCTCCAGGAATGATTGTGTCAAAATCCTTGCTGAGGGTCTCATATCCATATGTTTTTGTCTGATAATTCTGTATTTTCTTAAAGGTAAGAGGTAACGCCGACCGTATCTACTTGTGTGGAAATGTATGCGGAAATCCTTCTGATTTGTTCTGCTATTTCAGCTTGTTCTGCAGCTACAGGGGCAGCAACACGCAAGCGCAGGAATTATGGCGCTCTGATGCGGCTGTTCCAATTTGAGCCCTTAACCTTGCCAAGTCCAGCAACGGTTGGACTTGGCCGTACAGAGGGGCAACGTATTCCGCATCCTATCAGCAGATCGGGAAGAAAGCGAGAGGTTTTAGCGGGTCGGAGGACACCGCCTCAGGGTGTTCACATCCAGGCCCACTCAGTTGTGTATTAACACTTGACCCCTTGTGTAAGTATCCTCTCCCAGTAAGATATTTATTTTATCCAATATTTATTAGTTTTAGCACCTAATGCAATTGAAAATGACTTATAAAAAATATCCTACTTTTTATCAACTTGCCAATGTCTGAGTTAAGACTAATTGATTGGCAATTGCAATTACATTTCTTCATCTCTTATCGATGGTGTTCTCCAGGACTCCGTCCTGCCTAACAGTTGGTTTATCTTTTTAATTAAAGTTTTTTTTTCACGGCTTCAAATAATGTGTACGGTTTTGGAATTCGAGCACCCTGTTCAA